>JAPYZI010000904.1:0-39562 GCA_030523105.1 Ophioninae sp. A BG-2022a
GGATTACGTTGAAGAGGGCAAAATAGACATTCATGAATGTCTATTTTGCCCTCTTCAACGTAATCCCCCTCAGGTATGGTACACTCGTGTCAGTGGTTTCCAATCCTGTCATATATTTCTTGAGAAAAATAAAAAGATACGAACCTTCATTCAAGAAATTGACGTATGATGAAAAAAGTTGTATCATCAGTTTTCAAAAATCATGGTTAAGGGTATTAAAGGTATACCCAATAAGTATTTAGAATAATTTAAAGAAACTCTCATAAACAGTTTAATACTTATTAGAATATCGTAAATATTTTATCAAATGGATCTTTAATTAAAAAAAAAAAACATTAAATCCTTATTTACTATTGGTTTTCGTACAGGATATTATACTTTGTTGATATGGTCTATTTTTACCTCGTGGTAGAAATGTATCGATTTATAAAACCCCTGCGTGTGTGGATATGCACATACCCACACACACACGCATATATATATATATGTATATATAATGTTCGCCAACAAAAATCCATATATAGCCAGTATACATAAGAATATGTGGATTCCCTTATTGCGGCCCTCAAAGTTCATTCGACTGGTCATCTGAATTGCGAACGCATCCGGGGAAGATCACCCAAACTTTTTCTAATTCGCGAAAAAATTTCAAGCTCACCGGTAATGCCAAACTCTACAAAGAAGACCGATAAAAAGTTTCACAATGCTGCGAAAAATGGAAACAAAGAAAAAAGGCAATGAAAGTGCTTAGCAAACACATAGACGTTAGTTGGGGATCAGGACACGAAGTAGTTACGAATCTGATCTGCGAAAATATTCGAACATTCGTAGACGAAACGAATTCGGCTTAACTAGCGCAAGTGTGGAATTCGAGAGGAGCTTTTGAATATTCTGATGATATTTTGTTTTGTTATCCGACCAATTGAGGAATTTGAGATTTTCCGCAGTAATTGCCCAAAAGGAAAATATTTCTGTACACTCGTGATTGCAGTATGAATGGATAGGTGCCGGAAAAAGGATTTTTCATATTGGTCGATTGCAGATAAAAAAATATACCTCAAATATAATTAATTTATTATTAATTGCAAACTTTGCTTTTTCTGATGTTTTTTGCTATGATACACGGAGAATGATCGTTTTGATTGACGATACGATTTTCTCATAACACGTGCTGCGCTTAATGGCGCCGCGAGCTGATCGGTGAGTTTGCCGTTGATCCATCAACAACGGATCGAATCACATGCCTGTGTATCAGGATTTTATACGCGATTCCTTGATTATTCTAATGATTGACTCGTTTTGATTAACACGGTGAAAAATGATGAGTGGTGGTAAAAAATTAGTTGAGATGACCGAACTAGATGGGGAGAGAGAATACGTCTCTTTCGCTCTTACTCTCGGAACATACGCGTAATGATCTCGGAGACCTGGAGCCGTAGAATTGGCAGCGTGTGGTGGGAGAAGCCCTTCGAACTAATTGATTGAACTGAGTTCGCAGAGTCAAGCGCCTGATTTTAATATTATTGGTTGCAATCCGTAAAAGCAATTGATAAATTATTATTATTGCAAGGTAGTTATAATGATTATATTTGATTAATAGAATATAGTTTACAGTGTCACTATCGGTTCATTTCTTCCCATTTACTCACCATTCATACGCGGATGATCCCAGGAACTGGGAACCCGCCTCCATTCGCTTCTTTCATACTCATTCACTTTATGGGGTAGCCCGTTTATAGGGGTCGAGCATTCGCATCAACCGGCATTTTCCTAGGATGCGTTAGGGTTGGTGTTTGTGATCCGTGTATAAGTGCGTGTGATTTTGCTTTTAGTCGTCTTTTACCGCAGGCAGACTCCCGGGAGTATTCTAACCCTTCCCCGGACAGGGAATAAAATATTATTATTATTATTGTCATTACTTCCATACATATTACTTTTAAATTATGTCGTTCTAATATTATAGCTGAATTATGCTTGAATGAAGTAAATATTTCAGGCTCGATTTATTATTTTTATCAACGCTGTATCGTTTGGGGAGAATTAACGCGAATAATAAATTATTATTACTAGTTTAGAATCTACATTATTTTTATTTTGAATAAATAATAATCGTGTTATAAGTAAATAGAACAAATATAGCTCGTCGGACGATTTTTTTTATCGGCGCTATTGATTTAATAGAAAATTGAAGAACGTAATGAATTTTCAAAAATGAATAATGTAGTCATAGAACGAAGGACAGAATTTATGTCGCAGCTACGAGAACTCCCACACAGCGGAAAAATAAGCTCGAAAAATGTAAACGAACGAAAGGGGCGCGTTGTTGTTGCCACAATAGAAAAATCGATCGAGCGACCGCACCGGGGATTTATTCGCTCTTCCTATATACTTGCGTAGTTTTATGCCCCGGAGACGTGATTGAATTTTTGCTTCGAGTGCACTTAAAAACGCGCCGATATCGCGATACGTGTGTAAAACGGCTCCATGTTTTTTGAGTGCGGCAATGTGCCTGTATGTACCATGGTCTGTAATAGTTTTCATTTAAGGATTATGACGAAAAAAGCTGGCGGGAATATTCGATTTTTACAAATTGAATATTTTTTAATTGCAAGTTTTTGAAAGAAAATTAATTCATTAAACAAGTAATAGATTTTTTGTGCCGCAGAATAATCTAACCCCTTGAGGTATCACTGGACCGCCGGGCAAAAAGTGAGTCCAATATAGGGGAATTCTATTCAATAATATTTTTAATTTGACAATATTTGACCGACAAAAAATGTTTCAATTTTTCAATTCAATGAATATGTTTGGACAATTCTATCATTTTCAATTATTACTATTCAAAAACTCAATGTGCATTCACCTTTCTAATGTTTGCTCATTTATTTATCGTTAATACATTTTTTTTAGTATTTTATAAGTTCATTGTCAAACAACGTAGTTTATTTATTTGAAAATTAGCCCAAATAAATAATAACCCGATCCTCAATCTTGATTATCATCGAGAAATTATTTGGCAGTTATGGACGTTTATGTATTGATAAATACTTAAACGTCCGTGTTGAATCCACATGTTCATAACTGCTAAATAATTCCTTGAAAAATTTAAGAGCCAGCAACTTTCGGTACCGAACGCACGAAAAATCTGAACATAAAAAATCAAGTAAACGAGATCGTGATTTTTGTGACAGGCGAAATTCTTCCCACAAAAAAATCTCTAAAAACAAGGGCCACCTTACCCGGGCCACATTATATCAAATCCCCTCACCATTAAATCCAGCCATTCCAATATGCCCTAAACATTACAAAAAATGATACAATATTGATACCGTGTTTATTAATTAAGCGGCAACCGAGTAGTTTTTTTAATGGCGAATTTTAGATAATGAATTAGATTTTTTAAATTTGTTTTTTAAATTAGAATTGGAATTTTTAATTAGAATGAATGGTGAATTATAGATTCTTGGTATTTAAATTCCATCTGACTAATTAATAGAATATCTGGGACTCGTAAAATACGCACACACACACACTCACATAGAGAAAGAGATAGAGAGAGAGAGAGACAGGGAGAGAGAGGGAGACGAAAGAAGCAATAATCATAGGAAAACCATTGCAGTTCTGTCTATGAAGCTTCGATCCATCGTGCTTGTACACATTACGTTGAGATGGATTTATCGCCGAACACTCTCATCAATTAACCCGTACTAGACTCAGCTATGGCTACGCAAACACAAACACATACGTGTATGGGGATGTAATATGACATCTAGAGATCTGGAGAGAGGGGGTTAAAGTATGGAGTAGATTTCGTTGCGCGTGACGAAGAGCGAGGACTGAGCGAACCAGCGTTAATACCCAATGAGGGTCCCCTTGCGTTGCCTCTTTATTAATACCCTCGCGCATGATGACTAATCGATAATACCGTTAACGATGATAACACAACGTCGAGGACATACAGACTCGACAATGGATAAGCTCGTGCCGCGAGGCATGTCCGATAGACAACTGTTGAGTTGAACAACGTTTCGACGATGGTTTAGGCCTCTAAAAATAATAATTAGATCGTCAATAAACAGGAAGAGGAATCGAAAAGAAATACTCTTTGAAAGGATGAGCGTAGGACAACCTACGGTTTTCTGGTACGAACTCAAAATCCTTGAAGTCACTGAGGATAATCTACGATTGCGTTTGTGACAGAAAAGCTAATGGGTACGATTAAAAGTGCAGAATCTTGGTGGAAACGAAAAGCTAGAAGTAAAAACATAATTAGTAGTAATTCTTACCCATCTTTCGATTTCCGTGGATACTGAGGTACTTCGTGGATGCAAATATAAAAGGGGATCTGACTGTGGTTGCGTGCAGGATTATTTGTACCGGCTATGAGTGGAAATGCTATCAAGGCTGTCAGCGGATACTCGATGACAAGTCGGGAGTCCTGGAAAGGTCACTATCAAGTAAATAGACGGAAGGAGACCGAGAGAGGAAGGATGAAGAGATTTATCGACTATGTCACTTTTTCATGCCACAGAAAAGATATGAAATGCCGGACTGATATTGAAGCCTGTTGGCAAAGAGAGGCTTTTTTCCGCAATAATTGCACCTGCCAATAAGACTCATCCTGCAGACCATTTCGTAATTGTCAATGACAAATTCATCTACCTGGTGCACCGAAAGACCAGCGAATTTTGACCATAGAGGAAGTCTAACGTGCAACCGACGTAACGTGTTTTTCTGTTCCCCGAAACTGGAACGCTTCTGCCAGTTTTCCCATTGCACTTCGCAATACCCCGTGAACGGTTCCTTTCTTCCTAATGGCTTCAGACGTTTCATAGCAAGTTCATTTGGAAGGAGAATGGAAAAAATAAAAAAACAGTGAAGGTGTGATCCGTTCTGTTTCACATTTATTCCCCTTTTTGCTTCCTGGAATGAAAAATGGTGAATCGTCTAGAACGTGATGGCTTATGTTTCCCAGGTCTTCGAAGTAGCCTCAGTGAAAAATACTCAGTCTAGGGCCGGAAGCTACCTCTTGCCTCTTCGTTCAATGTAGAACGCAAGAAGAGAAAAGTTCATGCTTACCCAAAGATTTGCACGTTCTGTGGTGGAAACCACTGGTAGTGGACTATAATACTTGGCTCTCCATTAAATGGGTAAATCTTCGGATATGCAGCTCTTTCACGAAAATTAATGCTTCACCTTTGGAAGTATTTTTAGAGGTGGGATTATTCGCCAGATGGGGGATGTCGGATATTCTCCAGCTTGTTTCCCAGCTTGTTTCCCAAATTGGTCCGTATGCGTAGATACGCGCGCACGCCATTCCTATTTATCCAGCTACCACAGTTACTCTCTACTCGACTCACTCACTTTTTCTCGTGCTTTCTTCCTTTTGTTTTGGTTTGACCAGGTATGTGGTAAAGAATTTTCTTTCGCTGTAGGCTATCTCTCACCCCTCCTCTTTTTGTCTTTTTCTCTCTCTCTCTCTCTCTACCACCCTATTTTTTTTCTCTTTGCTGGGTCTCATGCAAACGCGTATACATTAAGCTGGGTTTTGAGAGCAGTGCTCGATCGGATTTACCTTTTGGGAACAGCCACAGGCGATCTTTTCGGTTAAACCAACGTTATCAACAGAGAGAGAGAGAGAGAGAGAGAGCTGGGCGAGAAAAAGAGAGAGCGTGATAGATAGATAGAAGATTTATTATTCAAATTTAAACAAAAGGTGTTAGCGAACTAACAGAAAATACATAATGGCTAACCGGCACCAAAATAGCAAGTAAGAAGGAATGCATTTAACCCGAGCAAAAGGGGATTGATAACTGTAGGTTAGCGTATAGCTCACTGAGGTTTGAACGTGCGAAAAAACACTGCATTTAAACCTTAGTTAAGAGCGGAGTTGATGACGTACCCTATCAAGAAACCTCGTTAGACTCATCGACCAAGCTAAATCGACCATGTCTCAGAGAGGCCCGAGCAGTATGTGAAGCCATGATCAATTAGTTTCAAGGAGAGATCAGTGGACAAACCCCTGATGTTACTGGGCGTCATAACTGTCACTTAGTTGAACGTGTTAAGGTCTCCCACGATGAGTTTCTGGCGGTAAAGGTCCATTACCTCGCTTAATTGTTACCCAAAGTCTAGTAGGAATGTAAAGGGTACATGAGGAGGTCTATAGACCACGGCCACAAAGATCGGAAGCGAGCCGGAGTAGCCGAGTCCGCAGATGATGTACTCCAGGTAGCTGGTGCTAGTGCTGGTTGATTTTGCGAGGACAGTAGCTTTGAATGATTCGTGAATGAACAAAGCGACATCTCCACCATGCACATTCCCATCATTTCTGATGATTGAGTAACCCGAAATTGGGGTTACAGTCTGCAAACGGGGGTCCTAGCCGGGATTCAGTGATAGCAACGACATGGAAAAGATCGAAAAAGAGAAAAACAGAAGCCGGAAGAGAAGAGATTAATATCAAAACAGAAAGAGAGTGAGAAAAAGAAGAGCCAGCTAATATGCGTGAGCATTAGGAAAGCGCAATAAAATCCAAAATACACCATTTACCAAAATAGGTAAAATGTCGAAGCCTGGCATGGAAAAACTACCTCCCCTCCTCTCGTCGACGCCTACAAACAATACTCTACTCGAAAGACTTGTAGAAAATTGATTCCTTTATTTCCAACGTCCAACCTCCTTCGTGCGTCAATTAACTATGGTAATTTCAGGTTTCGACTATCCACCGTTTCAATAGCCCACGTTGTCGAACCAATTAAGGGAGACATGGATAACACAGTAGGGTAGTCAGCATCTTCGTATACCTGAGTGAAAAAAATAATAGCTTTGAGGTTAAGGAGCTAATAGAGATGGCGGAGCAGTTATTTTAGGTGTGTGTTTTGCTTGAAGTACCAATGGAACAAATGTATTGAGATTGGAGCGTATGTAGAAAAATAAAAATCTGTTTACATCAGATGTTACATTTTTTCTTGTTCATAGGAAGAACTTTTCGAACAGCCGGTGTAATTTTTGAAAAATGTTGGTTGATGGAGGAAACGAACGTCAAACGCAGTATGAAAGAAGTGTAGCCGTATTATGTGGATACTTGGGGGAAATCCTGAAAATGAAATCCAGAAAATCGAGGCCGTGAGCCGGCTATTAACAATGATTAAAATAGTATAAACAAGACCAATAATTTTAGGACAGCATCGCAACCCCCTCATTTACAGAATGACACAGAGAGTTTCCATTTTCATTCCAAAACTACGTTCAATACATTCGTCCCCATTGAAGGCCTGTGTGGGTGCCCATACTCATGGAAGTTCATGTAAAGTGATAGAATTTCATACGGAGAGAAACGTGATTTTGAAGACGTCGGAGTTCAGGGACTACCTCGAAACAACCAGATGCCCTCGTATCAAACGTTGCAACGATAGACAATCCTTGAAATATCCTTCAGTGATATGCCTATATCCGGATGGAGCATATGCAAGAGGAAACGTAACAGCTAATGTAGAACGCCAGGAACGCCACGCTGAGGCATTAATTAAACCAGAGGGTTAAATAATATACCCCTAATTCGCGATCATTTATCTTTACGCCCGGTGAACTTCCAGCGCCTCTCGTTCTTTCCTTTCGGGGTAGCGGCGTTGCAGGAATGCTGATTGCTGCTCGTTATTTATTCGCGTACAAAATAGACCACGCGTACCGTTATGTCCGTATGGATGTGCGTGTTCGGGGATACGTCCGTTGGTGATATAGATAGGCGTAAACGTTCATTGTTCTTTGAAACAATGGGATTGAATTGGTAAAAAAAAATAACGAAATATTTCAAAACAATCAATGAATTCTTTAAAAACAATAATCGGATTGTTTATAAATGGAATAAATGGAAAACAATCAATTAAATGGATCAACACAATTAATGAATTGTTTAAAAAAAACCAATGAATTGTTATAAAACAGTGAATAAATTGAGATGAAACAAGAATCATCATTCCGTATACTTTTTAAATAGCAAAGTTTCAAAATATACAGGATGAGAGGATTTGTCAATTTACAGATCGACAATGCAAAGTAAAAGGGCTCAATTTGATTCCGTAGAAGTAAGGTATGCTCCTTCTCCAAGTTCTTTGGATTTGAAGAATAAAAAATGGAGGAAGACAATGCTGGCTCTCCGGTAAACTTAACTGTTATATATAATATATACAAATTTTAGCAAGTTATGCCTCATCTTGGGTCCCTAGAGAAATCTTGAGGGAGGGGGGAACCGAGAGATGAGAAAACACCGGAACGTCCTCCGCCATTTACTCTGCTTTGCATCCCTTCAACATCTTCAAGGATATCTCCATACTTGCCGAGCGATTTCCATTTTCATTCGCACGTCGGAATAACCCCACCCTGGCGGGCAGCTCGGCTTAATTACTTCTCTCTCGTCATGGCTGGCAGGAAGGAGCTTTAAAAGGAATCGGAGAGATGCAAACGCTCACCCCCATCCATATAAAAGAACGGTCGACTGAACCCAAGATCACTATTGCCTCCATCCTCAATTTCTAGTGAAAAGGGCTCCTTATTTACTCCTTATTTACCGTTCTTTCTTTGATGATCATCACCTTCGGGTACTTACAATAATAATTGTTTTCCTGTTACTCTCCAACATCGACAACACTGCAGCCTCCGATGCTCAGGTGATTTTCCGATGCATCCCTTTCAGACACCGAACCAACGAAACTCCCTTCCTACACCATTGACCCTGCGACCTGCCAGCTTGCTTCGGAAAAACAATTATCTCAAGTACTTTGCGCAAGAATTCAATTACTTCCTATTCTCGTTTAAATAATCCCGAACCGAAGACCCTCTAGCTTTGACCCTGTTGATGAGAGATGAAATAAGAATCTAGTTATATATTTAGTTATAACGAGATTTTCAGTGGAATTATAGAAGTGACGGTAAATAAGAAAGGTCGAGAAGAAGATTTAACAGAATTATGTAATTCAAAGACTTGTCCATTTTTATTCAGCTGTACGCTACCGAAAATCGTAGGCTTTCAATTTTATCGAAACGATTGATAGCTCGGTACGAGTGGACTGGAATAATTACTGATTATAAATATTTGTTTGTTTGTAAATCTTTTTAATTCGTTTATGATCTCATAAGTTTAGGCAATAGTTTATAATTTGATTATAAATGTATATGATTATAAATGTATGCATTTATAAAATTATTTATATCTTTATAACTTTTCTAAATTAAATTGAGGGAAGAAGTTAAAGACGTAATTCTTCAAATCTTATTTTTATAAATTTTATAACACCCTAACTTTTGATGACTTCTTAATTTTTGAAATGGTTCTTTTATAATTTTTATAACTTCCTTAAATTCTATAACTTTCATGTTTTATTTACCTTTTATAACTTTAATAAGTTTATAACTATATCAATATATAAATTTCATAAAGATTCAGCTCTAACATTAAGAATCGTTGTTCAGGAAAGAAGTCCATCCTATCTTAGTAGTTTTTTCGGTGTTAAGGGGTTATATACAAAGTTGGGGCTTAAAGAATCGACACTTTTTACTGCATATTTTAGAAATACATGCTTTCGAAAACATCGCTGTAGAATTTCATTCGCATCGGAGCACTAGATCATGAATTATGCCGCGTTTTATACTGCACGTATTGGGAATGAATGTAATAAATACAAGACTTCAATCGCGATTATCTCCAAATAGAGTTTTTTGAAAAGTATCGTCACCGTAAACGTGATAACTCGAAAACTTTCCAACTGATTTCATGCCTTTTTTTTTTAATTGATGATATTCACAATCTCGTATACTGGAACGATTCCTTTTTCATAACAAAATGTGTGATGCTTTTGAACAATTTTTTGTTCCTAATTCTCAACACTTAAAAATCGATTTTATTTTGCAAAATGTTTCTTACATTTGAGAAAATTTTGTTTTGCAAACAAACCGTTCAAGTGCACCGAATAAAATTCTTGTTCAATAATTTTGTGACTCGTTTAATTTCAGTTGAGCGGTTCGCCTTTAATCACGTTCACCACGAGCCTCTTAAAAATGGCTTTTCGGGCCAAGAGCCATAAGTGCTTCAATTGTTAATTTTTGTTATTGTTGAAATTCTAATTTTGTTCTCCAAGATCGGTTCCAACAAACTGTTTTTAGTTTTTTCCAATAAAATGTTCATAACGACCTTAAAAAAATTCACGAACATATATCAATTTTTTCCATGAACTTTGTATATAACCCCTTAAAGGATCGCTAAAATCACTAGTGTCTTTCTTCGTTCTTTATTTATACGTTTTTTGGAAAGTTTCACCGTCTGGAAGTGTGATCGCATTCAAAGACATCCGGTACACAGGGAAACCGAAAAAAACGCTATCAATCCAGAAATAAGACACGGGTGATACATTCGGAATAAAGCTTGTCTTTGTAGTGGAGATGAACGAGACTTTTAATGGCTGCAACGGGCCTCTTATCACAGCTTCCAGCCATATCCGGATTTTCCATAAATTAAGACCCAGGGACACTTTATCCCACTGTTGATCCTCCAAGTTTGCCCGGGGTGATAAATTCGCCCCCATCGAGAAAGGAAAAGACTGCGCTTGCGTGTTTGGCCAACTTCGGGAGCACGTAGGCCACGGAATTAAATAAGTGGAATTCATTCATCAAGCTGTTCGGTGGCACACTCAATTCCTTATCCGCTTGCGTCTAGGGTCACCCAGACCGAAAAAGAAAGTGTCCAATAACGGATAATAACTCGCGACCGTTTATCCTTTTCTCGTGATGCCCCAGGGTATATAAATTTTATTGCTACGCCATTGAATTACATGCGGCAGTTAATAAATACTCATTTCAACGTACCGAATTCACGCTTCAAACACTTTGTACATACGACGATCAGATATTCCACTCTTCGTCAACAGCCACGAAAGCAGAGAAGAAATTTACGTTTTATTTGGAAACAAATTTAACGTATTACGTGATGAATATTTTTAAAAAATCGCAAATAAATTTGCAGTTTTTTCAGTTCTTGAAAGAATAATACAAACAATATATGAATTATTCAAGATTTTTTCAAGAAATATGTAGTAGTTATGGAAATAGACGAATTTAACGTACGATAAGTTATGAAAAACAATTTCTGCAATCGTTAACGGTTAAAAAAAAAAGAACGAAATCGCCGAAAAATATTGTGTCATCATGATTTACGATCGAGTGATTGATTAGACTTTAAATAAACAAAGCGTATTGAAGCGTTTGCAAGCCAATTTATAAAATAGTGGAAAATTTATTTGAACTATAATTTCTACTTAATTATATAACCAAATGATTAAACATAAAAATAACCCGGTACCAAGTTACGTCTGTATTAAAAATATTATGTATTCGATGAAATTGAGAACAATAACTTGTGTCGATGGAATATAATCGTACTTCGATCAGTGTAATCAATCAATTTCATCATTCAACGAAATATAAGCATATTTTTATGAATACGAGGGGCCATAAATGAAGGAAAAAATATTTTCACGATTCAAAAATTTCGTTAAATTACACCAGATGTATAGAAATCACTAAGAAATAATCGAATAAAACTGGCGAATTATTTTTTCAAACGTTGGAAGTTTTTCAAAACCGGTTATAAAAACTTCAACGATAGCAGTCGTTATCGCTATGGGATTTTTTTTAACTTTCTCCATTGACCCGCAATAATCAAAAATCAATCGGAAATTGAATTTGTGTTCATCAATCCGTACAATTAAAAAGCAATCAAAAGACCGTGAAATTTCTCGTTGCAAGTTGATTAAGCAAACATGGTATGTCTGGTATTTCCTTGTTAAAAAAAAATATGAAAAAAATCCTGCAGCACTTTCCAGCGGAAATTATTTTTCAGATAAAAGCTTTTTGTGTTAACTAAAGGAAACGTTTCGTCAATGAAAAAAAAAATGTTACGAATCTAATAGATATTTCACGTGAAAAGCTTTTTCATTCTTGAACAAAATTACATAAATGAAGGATCGCATATTTCTCTTGGTTTCTCATTTTCGAATTGGGCTAATTATCCTGAATGTATTCTTCAATGGATATTAACAAAGTGACGAAAAAGTTTCGCACTTTGGCCATATAATTTATTGCAAAAATCTCTGGGATGTAAAAGAAACGGTACGCCGCGATGGCAATTATTCGAGCACTGTAATCTCATTGCGTGTCTACTTAGCGTTAGTATTTTCGTCGAGAGATTTCTCGACAGCAAGATGTGGCTGTTGGAATGTTGGAGAAAACGCAATTTACGAGCTCAGTCTCATCTCATTCACTGGTTTGACGCATAAAATACTCAAAGCGCACACCAGTTGGTTTCTTAAAGTGGATCACGTTATTCAGTACATTCATGAATATATATACAATGGATAAAAAAAACTATCTTCAAAAAAATCTATCATCTATCAAAAAAATTAAAATTCCTTTGCCTGTTTTTGTATTCAATAGCTTGGGCTAAATATACGTATTATTTATACATAAAAATCTGGATAAAAACACGAGCTTTAAAAAAAAACCAAATAAATAACAATTTCGTGTGAGTTGTGCAATTTTGTGATGTATTTAAAAGGTACGCGTTCTCCGGTTCATTAAATATTCCATTATTGCAGAAAAAGCTTGGAAAAGTTATTTTCCCTCAATGGACTCATCACACGAAACTCGAATCTTCCACAAGATGCTTACAACGTGAAAAAACTACCGAAACGATCATTTTCGTCAACTCTAATTGTTATTCAATTACAGTAGATAAAAAAAAAGATTTGTACACCTTGTCTAAAAATAAATGTTAAAATAATCATCCTTACATAATTAATAATAATAATTAATCCTTTGATTTACGAAAAATATTGAGCTTTTTGGAAAATCATCGGAAGTCCATTTTTAATTCATCAAAATGAAGAACTTCTAATAAAAATCATATCATCTATATTTTTTAATCAACGATGATTAAGTGCGAGCTGTATATATGCTTTTTTATCCACTATAGGTTTTTTTAAAATACTCGACGAGATGGTAATAACTAAACGAAGAACCGAAAATATTCTTTATAGAATATAATAATAGGAACAAGACCATACTATGGTCTTGTCTATTCGATTTCCCATTTTTTTTGTTACGTTGATACACGTGTTCCCAACGTACGTTGACATTATCAGTCATTGCGCATATGTAAATTATTTTTGTATAGACATAAGAGTTAAACGTGTTTTGGTGTGGTTGGCGGACTTTTGCCATGATTGAGAAGCTAAGATCGCTAGGAGAGCTCGATGCCGTACCAAAAAGGGCATATCAGAAGTGCTTCGAGGATTGAAAAAGGTGCTGGCGTAAGTGTATTATATTAGAGAGGGATTACTTTGAAGGGGACCAACTAGAGATCAATGAATAAACAACTATTTCTCAAAGAAAATAAAAAAGTCACCTTATTTTTTGAACAAACTCCGTAGGCGTCAATCGAACAATGAATCAAGTATTAACGAAAGAAAGGCTCACCTGCTGTGTCGATGAGCTCCGTATCGAGATTATTGAAACCACACCGGCTGAGAAAGAGAAGGGACAGCAAGGAGAGAGAGCACACGAGGACGAGCATCCTCGACAGTATCCTCACTCCCAGAACGCGCAACATCGTGTCTTCCCGTCGCCTGTAATCACACACGTTTCACTGTAACAAGATTCAATTTGCCTGGCTGTTTCGGGCGTTACGACGCATCTCGTCCCTACGGGCACCAGGATACGTTCCGGTCGCCCCCATCGCGAAATTCACCGCACCAACGCCAATACAACACAACAGTCGTACGTACGTACAAAGCGCTGGTACATACTCGCAACTTTGTACGAGAATACCGGGGCGATCCAATTATTTACAACGGTAGGGGTAGGGACCTCCCTCTGTTTCGCGTCGCCTGGGAATGTCCGCGAAAACAAAACTTTCAACTGCTATTTATTTAACTGAATTTTCGGAGCGCAACCCCCCCGCTTACCCGACCAACCCTTCGCCGCTTCGTAACATTCGCTTACCTCGATTCACCCCTTTTGGCTTTCGAACGAATCGTTCCACGGGACAATTTGTTGTGTTTCTGAAACTCGTTTGTTTCAACCTCCCTAGGATTGTTGCGTTACGAGTTACTCTATACGTTCTACGCGTCACGTGTAACGTGGGGTATTTGGAGTCACACACTATTTTTTTGCCTAGGGGTGAAAGGACGTAATTGAACTTTGGTCTAATGGATTTATGGATGATAAAAAACCGGTGATAAGACGATGGTCGATCTCGTAGAGGAACTCGAATTAGCACGTAATTGGATCGATCTTATCCTAAGAGAAGTTTCGTAATACAGTCGGAAACGCTTGTAACAACACCGCGTATCGGATGTGACGACAAAATCTGGAAAACGCTCCAACCAGTATCCGCTATAAAAACATCCGAAACCGCTTAAAACGTCGTATTGTATATAAAACGAAATCTAGCGGACGTTATAACCATTTTCACTGTAAATATATCGCTTACAACGTCTATTAGCTACAACCTCGATTCTGCACGGTCCCTTCAATGCTTTTCTAACCGGTTTCAACTGTATTCGTTGATTGGGTAAAATAAAAAGATAGATCCTCCGAAAAAGGAAGCTAAAAGACATCGCTGTAAAATTCCAGTTAGATATAGTCAATATCTCGAGCTTCTATTTCGTTTTTCTTTTTGCAACCTGAACGATTGTGAGCAGAAACAGATGTTACGAAAGACTAATATTAAACAAAACACCTTTTTCCATACAAAATTATTGAATTAAATTAATAAAAAAAGAATTTCAAGAAATAAAAACATTAATTTTATATTTAGAAAATAAAAATTATATTTAAAGTTTATAATTACATTCAAAGCATTAAAACTATATTTAAATAATTATTATTTAATTTCGAATATTAAAATAAAATTAAAAAGATGATTACGATGGCACACCATTCCATTCGATAATGGAATATACCTCGGAACCATCGGACTTCAGTCTGGTTTTTGAAGCTCAGCCCCTCAAAGTACGTACACCTTGAAACGCGAGTTCGAGCCACGTTAAGAGTAGGAGTGCCGAAATGAAATATTGCTTCTTGCCTTTAGCAAAAATATCTCTCTCTTTCTCTCCCTCTCCCTCTTTCTCTCGGCTTTCAGATTTCGCATCCGTCCGTTTTCTCTTCCCTGTAGCTTCTGGCCTCCGGCTCTTATATTATCGCCACACGTCTTTTTCATTTCGCCATTTCTCTTGCTCTCTCGCTCGGTTTTGCTGGAAATGTGGCCTCGAACGAAATACACAACTACATACAATATATTCGATTTTAACATCATTTGAGGCCGCGAAACGGGCAAGTAACGGACAGAGAGACAAATATAAGGGGAATGGCGAAGGAGTAGAGAAAAGAGAGAAAATCCGATGCACTCGAGGCTGGCAATCGGCCAAAACTTTTCTCTCTGAATCAATCATAGCGTTCTCTCACATCCTCAAACCTTCCCTCGTCGGTTTGCAAGATCACGTTCAACCGGCCCTGATCTTGGTACGGATCCGCTCTGATAAACTTAAGCCAGGGGAAACCCAAGCCGTCGGAGCCCCCTAACGAACTCTCATTCCCAACTCGCGACGACATCGAGTTGGGGAAAATGAGGTAAAACGAGCGAACCGCAGTTTGGAAAAGATCTCCTTAGCCCGTCAACTCAATCGACCACTCCGATCTTCAGTTAGCTCTGAACCCTTTTCCACGAATCACCATGGAGAAATCGAAAACTTGTAGAATTTCGTAACGACCACAGTCGATACTTTTTTCCATTGATATTGTCGAAAGATTTTTTCCGATCCTCTTTTCTATTGGGTCCAACTCAGCATCAAATACCATCATTTGGTCATCAAGAGAATTCCGAATGGTTGGAATAATGATATTCGTAATAACAAAGGTGACAATACGGATGGCAAGGCACGTTGTAACCAATTGATTTCTCGTTCCAATCGAATACGTTAATTGTACACGAGACTTCTAGTAGACAACAACGCACGACTGGATAATTGTTCTGCGCAAGTTGCCGAGTTCGCAGGACCATACGAGTGCTGCTTCGCGCGTTTTCGTTCAACAGAAGCGAGATAGTTGGACCCCAATTGTATCCCGCTGCGGTGATCATGCTCATATGTATTAATGGAAGTACGAGAGCCCTCTGGGTTTCGTGTTTTTCTAGTTAATGAGTGTCTGGAATTGAGTTGATGTATGAGCTTTCGCACATGCCCTCGTTCTGACTGTAATTAATTTAACAGTCCTTTTCATCGAATAACGGAACAAATAATTCGAATTGATGTTACGTGTGCAACAAGGCTTAAATATAAATGAATGCATGCGAGCATGATCCAATGGCCCGGTAGAAACCTGGATGGAATAATATATCTTCGTTATTCGGCGTTCTCATTAATTTGCTTATCCACCGAAAATCGAAGTCCATTCACGAGCGGCTAACTCGAATTTGTTACGTCGATCCCATTTTCAAAGAGACTGCATCAGCCGATCAATACCAGCTGAATTTTCCAACGGAATTAACCACCGTCAACGAATAAATAATTGACAGCTTACCCATTACATATTAATTGAAACAAAAGAAAACGGTTTTTCTATTCGAGTCAAATCGTTTTCCTTTTTTGTCATCTATTTTCTATTAAATAGAAAATATATTCCATCAGCTAGTTTTAGATGAATATATTTAAATAAGTCTCGAATAAAGTACTGAAGATCTTTGCTTTTATAAAAGAAAAGCTCTACCAGGGATTATTGGACCGACGCGTAAAGTTGCTTCTATCGAAACAAGCGAACCCCATGATTTATGGGATTCCCTTGGCTGTTGTACTGCTACCTTGAGAAGAAAAGAAGAATAACTACCAGCAAGAATACTCCCAAGCGAGATAGCTCCAGTCACAAATAATACTTTTTCCCTTGCTTGAAAGGCCTGACAGCTAGGATCTTTCGATTCCGTGCCAACAATTTAGTGTTCAGCATACAGTAGAATGCAGTCTCTTTAAAAGCCAGCAACTGACGTAAGTTTGACGTTCAAACGACTTATGCTCTTTTGTCGATCCTGAAGAATAAATTAGAGCACCTCGATACCTGGGCAACCATCAATTTGATGCCTTCGTCAGCCTCGAGATAACATCGGTTACAAACGATGTTAACCTCTACAGGCGGATATTGATAAAAGCCAAAGTGAAAAATCTCGACGAAAGTGAACGAACAGTCGCAACGAACTAAAAGGAAGGTCGAAACTGTGCAAGTCTTATTCGAGGACATCAACGGCTTGCTACAGACAACTTGACGGCACTCAGATTCGGGCAATCAAAGAAACGAATATTAGTGGTTATGTGACGTTACTATATCATCCCGAGCGACCAGGTCGCGTTCTAGGAGTAAAATGGAGGCCACTTGGTGTTGACTTTGACGAGAAATCAATGAGTCAATTTGCGAGAAGCCCGAAAACGAGATCGTCGACGCGATCCGAAGTGTGGGTGAATCAAGAGATTCCCTCTTTCCATTTCCTACTCTGGCAGTTCGACATTCTCTTCATCATCCCTTTTCTCGATCCCAACGCTTTGAAACGGAATCCCGAATACGGGTTGGATCTCTTCGCGACATTCCTCGAAGCTGACACCAACGGATCATTGCTGTCTTGGATAACAACACTATCCGACAGGTTCCCTTCCAAGAAGCTCTCGTTGTTCCTTTTGTGCCGATCACCTTGACAGTTGCTGACGTTCAAACAAACGTCACAGACCGATCATATCGTCTGGAAAAAAAGTCAGCCGTACGTTAGTAAGTCCCTAGGCACTGGAACGCTTCAGATCTCCGGAAGTTGAAGCAGCTATGGCCGGAAAGTTGGGTCAACGATATCTCACTTGTGGGAACTGGATGTTTCAAACTCGAAAATAAATCCTCGGCAAGAGGTTAGCTACACTGTAGTTTGGATAGCGCACTGTTTCGTGCGAGCGAAAGTGTCAGAATGACGGATAAAGAACGACAGGAGGAGAGAAAACGAGAACTCGGTTTGCTCCGGGCTATGGCGAATCCCGAAGATATTCTCGTATGCGGTACGACGAGATACAAAGGTAACCAAGATCGAGTCTGTTTCGTACGTGAGACTGCGGTCAACGACTGACTCGGAAGGGTCCAACCAACGGTTATCAAAGAGCTCTTGCTGCAACTCAGCAGGACCGTTGGCAGGGTTTCCCGAAGCGTTGCATCGCTAGTGTGCCGGTTACCTTGCGTTGTCTAAAAGCGCAGCCCGACAACGAACTCGGTTTGTTGTTGCTGTGCGGGTCATGTGAAACAAGATATCTCTCTCTTTCTCTCTCTCTCTCTCTCTCTCTCTCTAGGGTGACTGCCAGATGGAAAGGACGAGCAGAATTAAATTATGCGAGCTCCAAAAAGAAAGTCACGATGAATTCATTAACCCCCTTGAGAAACGAAACTTCACTTCCATTTTCCTCGCAAAATTTTCTCGTTCCGCCTCACTCGCTGAAAATAAATGACGCGCTTTACTGTGAGAGACGGAACGTCAGAGGGAAAACGAGAAAACGAGCAGGAGCTTTGCTCTTCACGGAAGGGAGAAAAAAAGGAAAAGTGTATTATTCAAAGCAAAATTAATTCAGGTCACCTTACTCTCCGGGACTCTGATCCACTCTTCCTCCATGCCTCTTTCGCTCGTGTCTCACATGATTTTGCCAAATTTATCCTCTCGCGTTAATGCTGTAATTATTTTTATCAGGATACTCGGTAAATGTTGTTATCCAGTGTTTGGTTACGAGTTGCGCTTGAGGGACACCGAAAACATACTCGAAACAGTACTCAGAGTTTTCCATCGAGAGTCACGCATTCACTAAAACCTTTTCAAATGCCAAGCATTCCACATTTTTTGGGTTATAAAAAAAACCGGTTCAACACGGTGCACCCGATTTCACGTTTCCCGCATTGATGATTTTGCAACGATGTTTGCGCGATGCAAATGGCGACGTAAAGTTGACGAAATAAACATACGCCATCTCTTTTCATTCCGATTGATGGGAAGATCGAAAATAAATTGAGAGTTGGTCGAACCGACGAGTCGCTTCAGTAATTTCTCTCGAAAGCTCGCTACTTCGATAATCCACACGAGAGTCCGCTCCTCGAAACTCTCTCGATTCCCATTCACATATTTTCATTAAAAAACTTTTTTTTTTAATTCACTAGTCCATCCGAGTGGAATAATTGGGCAGTTCCGGTTACTTTGCTCCTATCGACTCGATCCTTGTCGAAACCAGGATAAAATTCTCGCGGATTTGCTCGAAACATTTCTCGATTTGCAGGCATGCGGTATTCATAATTGCGTCTCCCCAATTAGTAACGAACGAACAAACGTCTCTCCGCAGAGGTAGCGGAAATTATCAATGACTTCCAAAAAGCAGTCCTCGACAGCGAGGAGAAGAAAATGCAGTGAATAGAAATCCTACCCTTCACCTCCCGCATCTACAATTAGTTACGAAATTCGCGGTGAACAATGTACGAATGGGAAATATTATCAGAAAAAGCTCGTTTTGAGTAATTTCGTTTAACCATAGTTTCTAAAACTGATAATAAATCGTATTTTTTGTTCAAAGATAAGGACTTTTCTTCAAACTATCTCTGCTGAGTTAAATTATAATTTATATAAATAAAACTCCACCGAGTTACAAAATAATGAACAGTAACGTTGAAATTACGATTGCTTTGAGGTCCATCAACAAAACCCAATGAATTTGATGCAATTTCTTTAAAAATGAATATTCGTGTAAGAACTTGGCGAATACTTGAACAACAATTTGATGAACTTACTTGATAAAAGGGGGACGAGGAAGCGAAGGTTTTGTAATCAGTTAACGAGGTTCACTTCGAATCTGCAACAAGAAGGAAAAGTGGAGTTTGGAATATGCCTCGTATAAATAATAGTGAAACGTATTCAATCGTGCTCAATGAAATCGAGTTAATTCTCAAGATCAAAAAACAGTTTTCACAATTAAGAAGGGGAAGCCACTAGGTTCGGATCACGGATTTACTTTAAACTTTGTAGACTTATAATAGTTCATTAGGATTACATAATGTCCAAGTAGTAAGGCGCTCTAGTCCGGGGTTTTCGAGAAAATCGTCAAAGAAGTTTTACGCGACCGGTATCTATGGGTATGTAACTCTACATTGAGCACGAGCCGGTGGTGGGCAAGTGGCTACCGTACAATGCTGGTAACCGCTGGATCGAGTCCTGCTAATGTAATTTTTTTTTTCAACATTGGTTGTATTCTTTCATATATACTAAAATTGTGCATGCGGTGAAGATGCATTCATCCGATGTAGCAGATGCAGTATGACTTAATGTTTTGCGAGTCTGTATGAAAAATATGATCCTGCAACTTGCAATGTCGAAAGCACATCCAACGATTAATTTTGGAAATCACAACCACATACTCTCACACATTGTTTTATTTATCAATTTTTGATTTGACTTGCGTTGTTTACTCGTCGATAATAAAATATATAATAGGTGTTGTAATAATAAAAATGAGTAAAATGCCAAATAACATTGGAAAATCGTTGAAGATTCATGCAAACACATATGCATAACCCAAACAAACACAAGCTAACCAGTGTTGGAAAAAAAAGTAGTAAGGAGTAGTCTGCCTTACTACTTGCACATTATTTATTCCTAATGGACTACTAAAAGTCTACAAAGTTTGAAAAAAATCCGTGATCCGAACGTCGTGGCCTGCACTTGTAAGTTAATAAACGTAGCTCGAACCTGGACGACCCGAAAAGGCCTTTCCAACCCTTCCACGTGTAATCATACTTCCATATTTCTCTTTACCAGCTTTAATAACTTTCAATTTCCATCCAACATCGTCCTTTTAGGCTCTACATCAAAGAGAATCCTGTCGAGTATGATTTTTCTTCTATTCGTGGAATTCCGTGATCATTAGAAAAAACTTGCAGTGGAATGTGATTTCCCTAGTGGCTCAGATATTTCCAATATTCATGGGAGAGATTGCTTCTGATGTTTTTTTTTCTGGCATCAAACGGACATTCGTAAAATGTTAAATATTGCCAGATGGAAATTTAAAAATCCCCGAAATTGAGGAATGCAAACTCTTAATAGAATAATAATACAACATTTGAGGAATGCAAACTCTTAATAGAATAATAATACATGAATTATTTTAGTTTTGTTACTGAATAATTTATTGGTTTTAGGCACATGAATTTAACACCCTCGCTTGTTCGAAAACAGCTTTTGCAGATGTTAATAATTACAAAACGAACCGAAGTAAATCTTCGCAAATTCTGAAACCATTATATTATCAAGATAGAAATTTATGAAATAGCGAAACATTTGTTTTAACGACGAATCAATCAGCGATCTCTATAGAACTTAATATATATTAACTTTCTACGTATTTATTGATAATAATGAGATTACCTGAACGAATCAATTAAATTGAAAAATGAGAATTCTTTTTATTGGACAGTTGAAACAGCTGTACAATTCCTGACAAAATCTCAGTCAAGGCCGCGCTAATATCGTTAAATTTAACGTTAATTATTAATAAAGCTGAAATTGTACATTTCTAAGTTTTAATTTATTATTAAATTAAGAATTTTTTATGGCTTAAAATTAACGACACAATCTAGATGTTTAATTACACATTCTTCCGATTTTTCATGAACTTTTTCACGGCGTTGAATCCAATAATACTTTAATCGATAAAACGAGTTTTTTCGCATCCCAAAAAACAGGAGGCGTTTTATCGATGCGTAGAAAGATGTTTATACGTGCGTGTCAAGGTCTGTGAGGGTGCGATCTTGAAAGTCCCCGAAGGGAGGAAAGCTCGCGCTTTTGGTACCACGCGAATTACTCGTTTCGAGAGATTGCTGAACAGAGAAAGCGAAAGGGATGGGAGAAAAGCAGAACAACCGCAAATCGTTCGAGGGCCCAGGAGATCTCGTGAAATCGCGAAATCATTTCCCACCCAAGCAACCCTCTGCAAAACCACTCCACGGAGCTTAGAACGAGAGACGCACACGCTGTTGCAAAGATGAACGTAAAACTTTGTCTCCGATAGGAATGCACGACCGAACGAGATAGAAACAAAAGAAACGAGAGGTAAAAGGATTTCGCAAAAGAAAAGTGGAAGGGAGAACTAGGGAGAAAAGGGAAGAAGGTATGAGCCGGTGAAACTCTGTTTTCGTACTCTGATACCATTGACGATACGTACAGTGCAGGAAGCTCGATGAAAAATCTCGAGGAAGGGAAAGTTCAGCACGCGAGTCCTTCATTTCGACTCTACAGCCTTGTTCTCGTAAATGTGGGGATATTTTCTCGAATTCGACCTCTACGATCCTAGACTTCACCTCATATAGTAGATGACCATTCGACACTCATTTTTCCTCGTCAGCCATTTGAAGGAGAAATGCTCTTATGGAATGGCTATTGTATTTCTCTAACGAGACTCCAGCGGGGGCGCCCAAAGAACAAATTTTTTTTCGTGAATTCTTTCATCGATTAATTTTTTTACTCAATTAAAAATGTGCCATCAAGATCCAAATAAGTTTTTCCACAAAGAACAAAAGAAAACAACAGACGAAGTACGATAAATGACGGAGCAAATGGTGGGGTTGAAATCTCTGATTCGACTCAACCGAAACAGCAAATAAAATTTGTTCCCACTTTCTCCTTGCGGACTCGCCGCAGCAAAAAGGCCATACGCAAGATGACCACACCCTGGAAGATACAGACGAAAATTTCGGGCCCAAATTTGAGCCATTTGCGATACAACGTCACCACGGTGGCGTATCTTGGCAACATCTGGAGAGTAATTTCACGCCAGCTTATCCGAAACACGGGATGAATAATGTTTCGGTTTCCTGAACGGTGCATGCAGTCAGGTATCTCTCCCGTTGGCTACCACCCTTCCCCATCACCCCCTTCCTGCGTCTCGCCATTTCGATCTCACCCTCGGCTCATCATTCGGTCGTGTAGCAATGACCCAGTGTGGTATGCCTGCGCGACCTGATCTAACCGGCTCTTCCCACTCTCCGTCTCCCCATCGTGTCTCGTCTTTCCTCCCGGGGCATGCCACGCGTGTACAACGCCTGCGTGAGACCCCCTACGTACCCACTAATTAAATCCTTCCGTTGCTAATAAATTGCTGATGACAGCCGAGGAGAAGAGCACTTACGCACCAACTGACACCAAGCGTTTACCTAATCGCGCCTCCTTGGTGATAATGAGGAACGACTAGGGTTTAACTGTCAACCTGAATGATATTCACCGGCATTTAAAGGTGGCTCAAGCCAACAGGAATATTGGTCCTTTTGAATTCTCTTGAAGGTTTGAACTTCGATGAAAACAGTCGGCATTGGTAGTTTCATTCATTTTAGAATAAATTATCTTAAGAGTCTCGTCCTCAAGACGAGAACGTAGAACCGCCTACTTCGGTACGCTGCACCGCGAAAAATGCCGTTACGTTTTTCCTGCGCGGAGGGTCACGATGGAGGGTGGATATATGAGGGCATTTAAAATGTATTAGGTATGATTAAAATTTATGATTACTAATTTTTCGCAGAATACCTTTCACGAGAAATAGTTGTTTGAAAGCACATACGTACGTATCTTCATTGACAGAGATAAGTTACGGGGCCACCATGGTTTCCATGAAACGTCGTTCAGGTAAGCTTCAAGGCCCCCATTATTCTGCCTTTAATGGCTTTCGGGAGCACAATGTTTCCAGCCACTGAGCGTCCATGTGAGGCTACGCGATTAGGGCTCTGATGAAGTTAAGGAAACTGTTTGAGGTTTGTTAGTCTCGTATCATAACAGAAGATCTAGAGTTTTCAGTCTAGCCGGAAAACCCTGGATACGCGTTTGTTTAGTTACTGTCAACGAAGAATGAGCGAAATGAGGTTAGACTGAACAAACCTAAGTATTAGGCGATCATTCACTGCGCTACTACCGAACTATCAGTTGGCAAGTACTCTTCCAATGCTATTTGTAGAATTGAACGCCGAAGCCGTTCTCACCTGATCATCGGTTGACCGAATATTTTTCCGTATAATCGAGGCATTCGTGATTGAAGAGCAAATACCTAAAAGCAGCTGAGGCAAGGTTCTTACTGGCCTGAATATTCGACGCAAGTGTTTCAAATATTCAACATTACTGACTGTAAACCATACCAACGTCGTTGAAATTCCTCGGTAGCTTTAACACCGCCTCAAACGAAAATAGCACCCACCAGCGAACATCTCGAAAAAGTGTTTTCGCTGAGCTGCCAAAGCTGAGGGAATGAAATTCTGAACGGGTAAATTTAGAGCTGGCGGGGCCCATACACGTGAATATCTTCCGCCCGGACCTTCAGGTCTATTATTATTTGCATTGCCGAATCACTGTTTGTGCGTTTGTACTGTCAGCTATTTCGTACGAGCGTGTGTGTGTGCTCAAGGTTTATGGGTGATCGCTCTTCGTCCAATTCCAAGCCTTGAACGCCTCGTGCTGTTTCCATTCGAACTGATTGGCAACTAGAAAGGGTGGATGAGGAGAGTAGGTATGGCGATGTTCTCTGTCCGGGTTAGGTCCACGCAATCAGTCGTGTTTGCTGGTGATACAGCTTGTTATCCGATTCGTACGTGTGTCTACACACTCGTAGGTATATACATCTACTAAACCGTGTGTCCATATACCTATGGTCCTCATTTGTACGTAGTACGGTACGATGCCGATCTTAAGAGGTTTACCGAAGCTTTTCCATCGCCTTTGTATAAAACGTCATAAAGCCGAAAGCTCATTTCATTGCTAGGCCGAAATTTTTCTTCGCCACGTCCCTTATAGGCATCTCAACACTGTGACATTTCCGAAAACGAGTTTTCGAAATGTTTCCCCGCGAATCCAAGATGTCTCGATCGAACAAGTGGCTGGGAAATTGTCCAACCTGGAAAGTGAAAAAGTTTCCCAAAATAGGAATGCTTGGTATGTCTCGGCGAAGATTGATGCCGGACCGAATAGAAAGCGGTTAACCGATAAAGAGGCTACGCAAACAGCACTTAGCGGGCTTTCATGAAGCAAGAGAAAAGTGCAGAAGAATTGCGATGCGAGAAGTAACTGCAGTGGCGGAAACTGAGGAAGTATGGGGGGAGAGAAAAAGGAAAAAAGAGAAAATCGCGGGAAGGAATGAGACGAAGAGTTAGTCGGTTGAATACCGGAAAAAGGAAAAACCATCCAGGAAATTGGCTCCTAAAATAAATCAAGATAGCCATCCCTTTCTATCTTCACTTCACCCTTAGCACGTACTGTCCCGCCTTCAACCTCTTACGCTCTCTTTCACATTATACCTCTTCCTGATGCTTTCACTCGTTCCTTCAGGTCCTTTTATGCTCCCACTAACATGCTCAAACACACCAGCGTATCTGTACGCGCCCATACGAAGACAGAAACAGTCTCCCTTTTTCGCTTATTCCATTTATCCTATGCGGAACAGCCGACGTTTCTCTGCTTACCTCTCGCGCGAAATTTCAAGCCCTACGTGTGTGCCAGGAACACCGGTAGCTGACAGCAAATTTTAGGGAGGGAGCAAACAGCCGGAAGTTCTTCGGAGAGTGTTGTTCGATTGGAACTTGCAGTTGGTCGGATGGACAAGCGCTTGCCTATTTCTCATTTCGTGTCCATCGTATTTTCGTTAACCCCTTTAGGTGAGCTGTCCGGATAAGTAAAACGGAGGTATTGTATTCCGGTGATGTACTTCCATTCGTTTCGCAACGACTGACATCTGCTAAAGTTCTTTTTCCATAATTCACTGACTCAAAATTCATAAGTTCATAACTACTAAATTGTTTACTAAAAAATCTAAAATACTTCACGTATTATTATTATTCTATCAAAAACAATAATTTCTCAAATTCTCGAGAATTTCAGTGTTTTTTTTAATTACCGTTCCGTAATGATATTAAATCGAAACCCACGCGAGTTCGAATACGAGAATAATATTCAAAAGATTACCGTAAAGTGGGGCTATGTGAATACCTTTTTCCCCCTTTTTTGGCAATCAAAGTGAACAAATAAAGTTGGGGCAACAAAAGCATGTCCATCGTACCGACCTAACCGTTAGGATTATATAGCTACCATAAATTAGTGAAAATACTCGATACACTCAAGGCTAAAAATATAAAATAGTAGTGTTCCAGTAGCCCCGTTCTTGGAGCTTCTTAGACACTATATTTCTTTTATCGGAAAATCGGCTATTTTGATGGTTATATGATCAAATTTCCCCTTAAAATGTAACGAAAGACGGATGTATATTTTACAGTATACGTATTAATTTTGCCGAACGAAAATTGAAAAACACGATAAATAATGTATCCAAATCTATTAAGCTATTTAGTATAACACTATTATATAAAATAAATTTTTCATCATAAACAATTTATTTCTTCTTCCAAGCATTTTCCGTACTAACGTAGGTCCAGGCACTCTGAATGTTTCTGTAGCTTTTTTCTTCGACAACACAGTTTTTAATATGAAAAAAGTTGTGCCTATGTAGCCCCGGGGTATGAAGTAGCCCATTTTACGATATCTGTCGACGTTGCGTTGACGACGATTGAAAATTCGAAGTTCGCGTTGCGCGAGAAAAATAATTGGACAAAATTTGGAGTGACCCGATGGAACTCAAACTCTCATATATGAGAGTGATGGACATAGGCGCTTTTGTTTTTTCGTGGCGAGTGTCGTGCGGGTTTCGCGAACGGAAATCAATATCTCGCTCTCTTTCTCTCTCTCTCTTCCCACGAGAATGAAACTCGGGCTTCGAGATGTATATGCACGTATTCTGCATCCAACTGTCACGCTGCGCACCGTGGTGCACATCAGTGTAGGTCGAGGGTCGAGAATACAAAATGTAATTGGAATCTCGTTGCTAGCACTCTGCCACCTCGTTGAAAATTCAATTTTGCTACGTCAAGGACGAGAGCACCCCTATGCGGGAGCGGTACCGTATCAATTAAATGGCCCGGTGCTTCAAGCTTTCGCAGGTATTCTTTTGTCGTCAGCGATCAAAGCACTTCCGCAAACTAGTGGACAAAAACGGAACCGCTTCTTTTTACCTATTTTTTCGACCGGAAGAATCAGAAGGGACGTTTATACGGAAACACGGTATCGTTTCCAGCGATCTCCGAGCCCGACAAATATCAGATGTTTCTCCCCATTTATACGCAATCAATCTTCGTTATTCGTACTATCAATTTCTATCATGATCGAATCAAATACGGTTCACTTGCGATTTTTACGGTCCCGATGTTGAGGCTAATTTTGTCATCGTTCGTGTTCAATTAAACGGTTTAAACGACCTGAGGCAGTTGCAATGTTATTGGTGACAACCCTGCGCAGTGGGTAAGTGTGCGCATCCTCTTCATCTCCGAACGGGCCGAAAGCGGTTGGCCGTTTACTGCGGCAAGTTAAACGCGCTTCAGTGGAGAATTCTCGTGGACAAACAAAGTATAAAAAAAATAACGACGAGTTGCGCGTCGTTTATGTTTTATTTATTGAAAAAAAAGACATGAAAATGGACGATTCCAAAATAGTTTTTTGCTGCCACAGCATACGTCGTTACGCTTAAGACCGCATTCAAATTGAGATGAGTTTATTGTCGTCCTGTCAAGAATTCGTTCCAACTTAATGATCAGTCAAAACTTTGAGGTTCCACTCGGTGCTGATACAATTATATGTATCCACAAGTGTTTTGTCTTATTGGAGCAAGTGAAGAGACGATAGATTATTCCTTTACCAATTTTATTGACGATGATACATCGATTAAGTCGATTTCACATCCTCGGTTAATCTCCAATCATGTTTCAGAAGTTTTATAAAAAATAATGGTTCAAAAGTTTGATGATTCGTAAGTTTTGTTAAAACCCTTTGTTTATCCTACCTTATTCAACCCTTCGTGTTTCAAAGCGCGTACACTTGACCCGAACGACTCTAATAGAGAAGATCAATGTCCGCATGTTACTTTAATTGAATTTGAAAATAATTGTGTACCCCTCCGCCTCCGCCCCTGATGAAAGCCATCATTTGGAGCATCTTTGAATTATTGGAAGTACGAAAACATCAAAAGTTTGGGATCTGTGCCTCCTTTTTATTACAGAAAATCACAATCTCTTCGAAGAATAAAAACGAAGTCTCGAAAACGTTTGCTTATACGAGCAATATTTTATACACTGTAAATATGTGTATTCTCACAAGCTTGAAACGTACCTGATGTCCTTAGACGTGTATTCAAAATATAGTTAATAAAAATACAATAAAAATGAAAAAATCTAATCGAAACACATCTGAAGACGGGAAAATGTCTACGGAGAATCGGGTGTAGGGAGAACGCATTAGCAATTCCCACACTATCGCAGGAATATTTTACACGCGTATGAGAAGTATTTTAATATTGGGATCACGTACAAGATGGATGTAACGCGGCTCGTACGAACTCAGAGGTAGAATCGTAAAATATTTCACTAACTACATAACCCTGGTTCACGCGTGCTTCGCGAGGGTAGGTTACGATCCGATCAACAACCAGTCTTGAACCACTGCGATATTCAAAATGTAAATTCTAATTCTGACAATGGAGAGAGGCTTCTCCCGAAACCTGCGTGCTTCTGTTCTGCGTTCCCTGCATGGTTGTCTCTCATGCATTGATAACAAATCCAATTACCTAACAATATATATAGATATGGTTGCGCATCATTGCACAAAAGCAATATATTTCATAACATCCCGAATCCATAGAATTATAGATGTGCAGAAGACACTATGAATCCACTTGATGATCTGGAGAGAGACAAATATATATGAGAGGTACAAAAGGGAATTGACAACGACGGCGTGGCTCACCTATTCTTTTCTCTTGTTGCCAGAGTCTCTCTGATAGATCTATCACCCAATAGGTCCCGAACGGCAAAACCCTTGCCAGAGATTCACGAAGTAGCCTGTGTCGTGTTTTATTCCCCGGATGTTTGTCGCGCATCATTCACTGTAATTGCCGATCTAACGTATTGCTTGATGGATATTGAAAAATCAAAAAAATTCTTGATAATTTAAAAAATTACAATTTTTTATAGAACAATAAGTACATGAATTATTTAAGCATTTTTCACAAAATAATTCAGTACCTGTAAACGTGGGACTTTGACACGATCGTTGGTGGGAAAAAAGATTTTAAAAACTCTAACCAATTTTAAAAAATGGCAAAAATTCTTGAAAATTTGAGGAATGATAATACTAAATCCATAGAAATATAGAGATTCTAAAGACACTATGAATTCACTTGATGACCAATGTGCATTTCCAAGCTGGTCCTAAATGTTACCAAACGCGAAGTCATCACGTGCCTACTATTAATAGCTTCATTGGAATCACCATCGTACAGGTTCTATAGCTGTTTTCATTGTCGAAGAAAAAAAACATTTTCCATTCCGATAAAAATCGGAGAAAAGGGCATTTAGCTTTTTCATTGAAATTATCATTCAATGCGATTTTCTCTTTTACGTATATACTTCTCATGAGACAAGTGCTTGAGTTATCACGACGAAGTCTACTTTAAAGCTATAAATAAATGACTCACTGAAGCCCCACTATTATGATAGATCTACCAAATACTGTATTTCATAAAATCTATCAATAAAGTGCAGATGAATAAAAAAAAATGCTTTTCACAAGCGACCGTGTCAAATTTATATGTTTACAGCTACTCCATTATTTAGTGAAATATACTTAATTTATTCATCTATAATTCAAGAAAAAATGTTCATTCCTCAATATTTAAAAAATTGTTGTGATTTTAAAAAAAATGTTTAAAATTTGAAAAAGAAATAATCCCACCAGAAATCACGTCCACTTCAAATGTTTACAGCTAGTAAATTATTTTGTGAAATATGCTTAAATAATTGACATACTTATTATTCTATAAAAAATACTCATTCTTCAAATTTTCAAGAATTTTTTCGATTTTTTAATATCCATCAAGCAATACGTTAAATCGGCAATTACAGTGAATGATGTGCAACAAACATCCGGGGAATAAAAAACGACACAGGCCACTTCGTGGATCTCTGGCAAAGGCTTTGCTCTTTGCGATCTATTGGGTGATAGATCCATCAGAGAGACGAAGCAACAAGAGAAAAGAGACGGCGAGCCACGTCGTCGTTGTCAATTCCCTTTTGTACGTATCATATATCTTTGTTTCTCTGGCCTCTTTCTCGTGATCGGCTTGCTGCCAGAACGATTGCAATCTCATCTCTCATTGTATTGTACATAGAGTTTTGTTTTTTCCAAAGCTCATATTTCCTCGTTTGACAGACGTTTCCGAGCGACGAGACATTTCAAGGATGCCTCGATTGCTCGGCTTATTGATTCGCCAACATCGTGAATTGTTCTCCATTTTTTCTGCAGAACTACTTTTTCCAATCGTATAATATCCACCAACCTCAAACGAGAATACACAAGAATTATTCGATCGAGTAATCACGAAAGGACAACCACTTCTTTTTCCCATTATGAAAAAATTTGTCCACTCGTGAAAAAAAAAAAAAAAATATTACGAAATGCTGTTTTCATTACTCAATTTGGTGATAATACGTTATGGAGGAAAGCAATACGAAATTCAATTCGGAATCGGGATAGCTGATCTACTGATAAAAATTTACGGTCGATATACCTTAATTTTTTTCGGAGCAAATCTTTCTAAGTTTTTATTCTATTTATGGATTGATTGGAAAGAAAACATTCGAAAACATATTGTATTTATTTAAATATTTGTCATTGTTTTTCTCACCCAGATTGATTGAAAAAAATAATTAAAAATATTTTTTGTCCTTTTCAGATGGAATGCCACAAATACAAAATTCAAAAATATTCTTCGTCTGTTTTCGAATGGATTGGCCAATTTTTAAAATTTTTTTACCCTTTTCAGATATTTGAGAAACAAATAAGATCGCAACAATATTTTGTTATTTTCAAATAGGGTGGAAAAATTAGATGGACTGAGAACTCTGGGACACCGCGTGTGTTACTTTATCCCAAGGGATCGGATATATATATATAATCTCCAGGACTCCACACGAAAACGACTAGAAAGAAAGACGGAAGTATTAAGTTTGTTACGCGAAATGTCTCCTGTAGGAGCACAAGAGGAAAAAATGCTATAAAATTCAACATTTTTGTCACCTGCCAGCCAATGGGCCTGATGCGGTGTCAGATACACGCGACATTTCACTGAATTGCAAGAAATAAAAGAGAAAAACGTTATCAAGAATGTATAGGGTTCGAGGGGACGTATAACGTGGGAGCAAAAAAAAAGTTACGACCGCTCATTTCGAGACATGTGACAACGACGTAGGTATTTCTCTATCCGTTTTTTAAGTCGAATGTAAAGAAAAAAAAATAAAATAAACGAGAGTAAAACACGAATACAGTAGTATAAAAATTTCATCTGTACCAGACTCTCGTCCGTTGTATTTCAAAAAACTTAAACATACCTGAGCTCTACACGTTTATCGATTTTTTTACTGAAAAGAGAGATCGTGGTGGGTGGTAAAGAACGAAACTATGAGAAAAGGGGAAATAACGTTAGAAAAAAATATTTTATATGCAAGTGCAGAAATTGTAGGGTTTCCGTATTTTTTATAATTTCTAACATATTTAAGATTAGCGAAAATGATGACAGCTATTGATTAATGTTTTTATTATTATGACTTCGGCACAAATTCTTGAATAATGACTGACGTTTGATCAATTATTTTAAGTTAATTATAACCCTGATTTTAATACTTACAGATTATTATCACGATTAATTTATAATGAATATGAAGTCAATTTTAAGATGTTCATATTGACTATCATGTTATACTTTACTGTGTCCACTAAAGGCTTATTTTATACACCGCCTAAATTTGTATGGAATAAACAGGAATGTTTGAATTATATAGTATGTCGGTAAAATACAACCCAACGGAACTTTATCACTTTCCTCAAATTTTCACATTTGGAAATCGTTGAAATCTGAAAAAATTGGGAATTACGGAAACTGGAGAACATTTGGAATTGAAGAAATTTGAAATACGTCGTTTCAATACAAATTTGTAAAGATCGGGTATCTTGAAAATTTTAAATGATTGAAAATAATGAAAGTTTGAGAAGATGAAACATTATGAAAATTTGAGAAAATTAATCATTTTGAAATATTGGAAAGATTTTGAAAATCACGAAAATATTAGGGAGCTAAGAATCGTAAAATTGAACATTAAACATTTTTGTGAAAAATAGAGAAATTATTTTTGTAAAAAATAATGAAAATTATGAAGTAAAAATATTAAAATATTTGTATTAACAACAGTAATAAGTAATATAATATAATATAATATAATTCAATATTTTATAATGAAAGATGTATAACGCCTGAAAACACTATAAAATAATCGCTTTATGAATAAATCACAATATAAATGATGAGCTTGATGTATAATAGGTCAATAAAGATTAACGGATACTGGATCCTTCTTCTCCGTTAACCGAAGCTGTCCAATGAATGATTTATCAGCCGTTATTTATCTGGGTTACCCGACATTTTATTTTACTCGCGGATAAGTATGTGCTCTCTTCGTTCCTCGAAGTGCATCAACGCAAAGCTGCAAGCTTCGAGAGAGTCTCTCTCTCTCTCTCTCTACCTTTCTGTCCTCCATATCGGTAAATCTTTTTACGGTGCACCATCCCCCAGACCAGACTGCGGAGTATTATTTATTATCATTGTTGTTCACCGAGTTTTGGTGGTTATGAGACTTTTATTGTTTCGTGCGAGGTTTCATAGCCCCATTCGAGTGATCGTAACGTTCAGTTTTACGTGAAAAACAATGGTGCATTCTGCTTTTGGATCAGGCTTCTCCATTTTGCATTATTTGCATTATTGACAAACGTATCGCAGCATCAGAAGCAATCGTTGATTATAGGTCGAAATCTGTTTTTCTTTCCCAACATTGAATGAACGGAAACGAAGTTGGAAACGCTCCGATGATCTCCAATGGAAGCTTTGTACTTTGTACCCGGATGGGCGACCGTTCAGTCGCGCACTAATTTTGAGTCTCGCTGTGATCGTATTCGAAGTTCGTATCGTTGAAACGCGATAACAACGACTTTTATTCAATTTCCTAAATTTCTTTTGTCGAACACGAGCCACGAAAATAGTCAACAAATTTTTTTACGTTTTGTATTTGGCGAGTTGAACCAAAAAGGAAAAAAGCAATTTTCAATAATAACGAAAATGAAGAAATGTAAAAAATTGTCTCTAGCGATAAAAACTACAACGTCAAAAAAGCATTACGAAAATTAAAAAAAAAAAAAAAACGAGACAACATCAATGAACAAAAATGTAACGAATCGTTTTTTTTTGTATCTGACATTCATTACGAAGCTTCCAGGTATAAAATTTAAGGTCGCATCATTAAAATGCAACGAAATTTTTCTTTTTTATTCCCAACATTTCTTTTAGCGAAATCCAACGAAAATGATTTTCACTTAAGTTTTCAATTTTCTGTCGCCGAACTCAAGCTACGAAAATCATGCAAACATTTTTTTCATGATTCTTATTTGACCATTTGCAACAAAAACGTAAAGAATTATTTAGCATAACAATAAAAACATGGAGTTGAAAAAAAAAACAAATTGTTCGCGTTTCAACGATGGAAACTTCAACGTTAAAACAGCATCGTGAAGGTTTAAAAAAGTACGAAACAACATCGATAAACAAAGAGAAGACTGATGGTTTCTGTTTTTTTTTTTAATTTTCGTTCGAGCTAGGAGCTAAATTGAAAACGGTTCGTGATTTGTGCCGTGACCGCGAAGAAAGAAAAACAAGAGAAAACAATAATAAATGTGTACACTGCATAGACGAAGGATAAATGGAAATAGTCGAGACAGGCGCGGTTTCCGCGGTTTGGCAGCCGCTCATTTTTGCGGAGGCCAACTCGGATATGAACTGCCACGTGCAAACATCTGAACGGGTTTCAAGCTCTTTTGGAACTCCCCTCTGAGCTGCGAATGCAAAATTACACGAACTGTCGTTACGTCGACTCGAGACAGGACCTGTCTACGAAAGTCTTTATCCTACTACCTCGTAATAATCCAACGCTTTTCTAAAAAAAAAAAATGTTTAAAGCAGTGAAAAGACAAAACTCCTTTTTACCCCTCCTCCCGCAGCTAATCTCATTCGTAAATTGTCGATCGGTTGTTCTTCATAAATTTGCAATCACTCCACCATGTCCTAAAGCGTCACCTCGTATTTCAAGTAACAACAATTATTATCAACTTGAAATAAACATCAACAAAAAAAATCGAACGAAAAACCTACAAAAAAAAAGCAAACGAGTTTTAAATATAAACTCATTTATTGCTCAACGAACAATCAACCAATCTCGACGAAAATTGATTGAACGACAAATATACAACTAAACACATCAATATTGTCAAACCGTCGATACGAAAATTTAAAACAAACCCCTTATCACGAAAAACCCACTCTTTCATTCTCCCATCGAAAAAGTCTTTGTAAAATCGCCGGTCTAAATATATCTCGAGCAATCGATTGTTTTAAACATGAAATGGATTAGAAGCATTTTAAACGAATTTTTTTAACAAAATAGTAAAATATACCTACAAATTAAATTGTCGTACAAGAAGACGATGGATAATAACGAAAAGAAATTCCTCGTCATAAAATAATGTGAGCAAATGCGAAATAATAATGATAATATTGGTTTATTTATGTATTTTTTGATTCGTCATCACGTGTGTCGCTGAGGTGACTTCATTCAGTGCAATCGCGTCTTCAGTGTACGGGTATTTGAGGGCTAAGTGCCGGAGCTCCCAAGCACCAATATTGCTTGTTTGCACTCTCTGCTTACGTCGGGCACACTAGCAAATTCGTAAGAGGTTCAGAGTGACATAAATAAATATATGTATATAATTATATACACTTATCGATCTATATACATACATATATATTTATATATGTGTAGGTATGTATATATATATGTGTTAATCGATATTTCTACATAATATGACTACAGGAGAAGTGCTTCAAGTTCTATGCACTCGACAACGTAACTAAATATACATATTTAATGTACATTGTGTGCTCCCACGAATGCTATTACCGGAATAACTCCGAAGGTCCTCGATAGAGATTCGAGTGACGTAATTTGATTCCCTTGAAATTTCCTTCCTCGGTGTACTCGATGGTGGCCCGACGTGCCTGTACATCGGCATCGTTCACCGCTTGCATCGATGCAACAACGTCCACATGTTTTCGATAGGACCCGCAATTTCCTTTCGAGGGTATCTTTGGGAGGTCAATATTACACGCGAATGCACATACACTCGTGTGTACGCGCGGACACGGTATGGAAATTTGATATCGTATCGGGCAACTCGAAAGTACACTTAAATCAGTACTTTGCGTAGTCCTGTTGGAAAGTACTGATTGAATACGCGGTTTTGATTTATGAAGGATCTTTGAAGTGATTTGACCTGAATTCCCTCTGTTTCCAAGCCTACCGATAAAACTGTCAAATAAAAGACTCGAAATCGAAGATTCCTCAGCTGGTAAACGTTATTGAATATGCAGTATACGATGAAAGTTAATGCGGCTTTCATATTAACAATTGATATTTATTTTTGTTTCTAAATTCATGGAATAGTGGCGATCCAGCAATCTACAACGAAAATAACAAACAGTTGGGTGGGCTAGTCGGGGGGAGGTAATCAGGAGAGTCTGCAAATATTTGACGTAGGTATAATGATGTAGGCTCGAAGGAAACTAGTATGAAAATGTCATTGGGTCACACGAGCCTGTGCAATGGACATTCAAAAGATATGGGTGTAATTAATACTGAATTACATTCAACAAAGTTGGTTAACGCATACTTTAATCGGTATTTATTAGTCTCAGGAATTACGTTTTTATTCAAATTCTTCTCATGCTATTTTCCCTGTGTCTAAATACCGGAAACTTTGTTAAAATTTATATAAAAAAGTAATAACACGATTGAAAACTTTTGTAGAAATGATATGGAAAAACAATAAGATTTTTTTAAATCGAAAGACTGTTTTCCGTCCGCCGAAACGGTGTATCCACTGCCCGTCGAACAGTTCAAACAGTAGTTTTGGCAGATTTGGTCAGCCACAATCTCGAATCTCAGTGGAAAAAGAATTCGAGAGAATTTACGTCTGGACCAATTGTGAATAACTATACTAAGGGCTATTCATATTTACCGGGAGTAAATAGAGTTGCTGCTAATGAATATTCTTTAAGAATGGTTAATCTATGGTATAAATATCAACATACTATTGGCACGAATAACCGAGAGCACCTACACAAAATCGTATATTTAACAAATCGTGCAATCCACGGTCTGGAATAAATATATATTATTAGTTTATTGTAATTACTGCACTACCTTTTGTACAAAATGTCATAATGTGTGTTATCCAAAGAGCCTTTTTTCCATCACTCTTCAAATATTGTCAATGAGTTTCCTTATATGGAAGCATATGTTCGAAAAATGAATAAACCATCGTGAAATAAATGTTATTAATTACATATGTAAATCCTGAATTTTTGTATCCATACAATACATTCATATATATCGATTAACACCAGGCCAACAATCAATCGTCAATTTATTATTGATCAAATAAGAGAACAACAATTTGAATTTGAGAACAATATTTTCAATCGTCCATATAGAAAAATCAATTTTCCGGAATATTCTCGACGTAGTATTTAATATTGATATTCCTGGTCAGCAAGAATCGTAATACTCGACCCACCATTACCTGTGGGCTATATACGTAAGGCAAGACCCATAGATGAATCGAAGTAGTTGCGTCGTAGTATGGTCAGACCACTTCGAGCGTACGTGAAAAAAAAAACCAATCACTCGGAGCGAAATTCTCGAGACTATACATACATATCGATGTGATCGGTTTGAATGCGCGTGGTACTTTGAACGTGATATTCACTCGGGAAAGGGAGTTCCAACCGGAAATTATGGGGAAGGGTATAACGGTACTGGTGCACATAAGACAGGTTTGTAAAATCGACCCTCGGGGTATGATATTTCCTCAATGGGAAGGGTGCGAGTTTAGGATTCCCCAAAGAGAACGGAACTGCAGTCTGGTCGTTATCTCTCGATAAACGTAAATCGTACGATCCTTGGAGAGAGGCGTGTTATTTTCATCAATCTCATTTTAGCCCCCTGGCATTTCCGTGCTCTCGAAATCATTTAAAATCGGTCAATGGAAATACACTAAAAAATATTTTCCCCTCCACCTTAACGTCGTCGGAAAAAATCGTATGAATGGGCGACTCGAAAAACATTGATAACGAATCTTGAACCGTGAAATTGATTAATGTTTTCGGAAATATCAACAAATGATAATTTAAACAGTTTTCCTGTGCGCTCGTGCAAGTACCATTAAAAATAGCTCAAATTCTCATTTTTTTTAATATTTCAAATCAACGCAATTTTGTGCGAAAAATATATCTACTGTTTATTTAATTTATTTTATAGATAATACTAAAATACATGAATAATAATTCTGTAAAGAATCACAATTTTATTTTATAATCGAAATACTGAAAACTATATACATACATATATATGTATATGTACGTAAATATGCTTCGTTTTCAGTATAATTGAAAGAATAAGATAGATAAAGGAGAAAAAAGAAACGAATTTTGCGACATCTCGTTTAGCTGGATTAGACAAGTTGGATAATCCCCTCCGCCGCTACTATCGCTCTTTATCTTGGTTGTATTTCGAAACTGAGGCTAAGAGTTTGCTTAATGAGATTCCACCATGCGGACAAGGGTTAATCCTCGCTTCGAGGTCCTTTTTTGCTTCAATTTCGTTCGTTGTTTATTCTCTTCCTCTCTGTCTCTCTCTCTCTTTCTCTCGCTCCATATTCCTTTTAGCTATGTTCCATGTCGACTATCAAGAGCTGATCACTTTCACCACTATGGATTATCAGCAGAACTCGAGATTTACTATTCGAAGAAATGTAAGTAGGTATCATTAGCATTAATATAACATAACATATTTTGGATATAATTATTCGCGTCAAGTATGCGCACTTTGAAATTCGAAGGTTTGTCAAGTTTAAAAGATGGAATGAATTAGAATGATAAAATCGTATTAGAATTTCCACGGAAAACTATCAACTCATAGGTAAATAATAAATGAATGTCCATAAATGAAATATTCAAACCTGACGTGCTCGTCCCAAAGCAGAAGGAATAAAAGAGTCGTGGAACGTTTGTAACGAACCGTGAGTGACGCAACTAAACTAACCCCAAAAACGAATTCAATTCGGTTACACCCTTATCCAGGTCCCATTGTACGGAGGATTTTCCACTTAAACCAAAAACCTCGATCACTAACATTTTAGGCAGTAGCCCCCGTCGAAACTTGAATTGAAGTTGGCGAAGGTGGATTGAGAGCGTTGCGAGCTTTTGAATCGAATTAACATTGACGTACGTCCATTGGATCAGGCTTTACGGAAAGTTGGAAAGGATCTGTATTATTCCAGCGAGAGTATAAGCTTCATCCATACTGTCAGAGCGAAAAAGAGAAAGAGAGAGAGAGGTGGAGGGGGGAGAGAGTGTGAGAGAGTGTAAACGGAAGAGCCGTAGACCGGAACTGTGAGAGAGGACGAGACACAGAGTGGAGAGGGTACCGGACATAACCAGACGTGAGGCATGTCCAGAAAGCGGATGTATAGAACGAACCGCGAGCACTCTCACCAAAAAACACGCACACGATGCCATCGTCTGGATCGTCCAACCCTTATGTGACAACCCCCGAAGCTCCCTACCCGTCCCTCATTGACCTACCCCACGAAATATCGTACGATGAAAAGGGCGCACCTCTTGGAGCTTTTCCTGGACAGAATCAGGTGACTTACGACCCTCTCGTACTCTCCCCTTCTCCCAGTCCATATGTACATCGTAACATACATATGTATGAGGGTTTACGTATACGTGGAAGGGCTTAAAAGCAGCACAAGCACACAGACACACACACACACACAATTACTCACGAATACACTTCTCCAGCGTATGTAAATGAGAAACGAATGCACCGCACCTGTTTCCATGCATATAGAGTTTCTCGGATGATATCCGCATGCGCAAACGTCCATGCGTTTTCCAACCGGCACTCGCGCCTTCCCCGACGAGGACACAGGACGCAAGCATCGTCGTCGTCGTCTCGTAACAACGCGAATCCCGTTGCACACACATATATAATGATAATGGTTCCTCGTACATGATAACCCGGGCCAACGTTCGCCAACGGAAATAGGCAACGAACTCTGTCCCACGTGCAGCCTATATATGAATATATATATATATATATATATATATATATA
>JAPYZI010000905.1:0-39558 GCA_030523105.1 Ophioninae sp. A BG-2022a
GAGATTCAATGGGTCCGGTTGGAAAAGATTTTTGCCTAATTTAAATAATGGCATGGATTCATATTGATATCTTGTATAGTTTTCCCGGAAAGTATATACCACTTATATGTATGTGAGTATCGGTTGACACACGTACATATACGTGTGTGTTTCGTTGCGACGAAACTACGCGCGTCTTTTCTCCACGCTGCGTTCGGACGAGTCCACACGTATGTAAACAAACACGCGCCCACGTTCAGCGCCCGGCAATTGTCCTGCCACGATTCTTCGTTCGTAAAGTCGTGACTTCGTAGCCGAATTCGCGTGCTGTTATATATTCGCGTCTACGTTTGGTCGTCGCTCGCTGTTGTCGTATTAACGATGGTCTACGATATCATAATTCTGGAACGCTATTATAATCTGTCAGTCTTGAAGTTTTTTACATGCGACTGTAAAAATGTGAGGGACATAAGTAGAGTTTGTGGAACCCGTGTTGTTCGACATTGTGACAATGAGATTGTCACTCGAGTGCACTCCCGATAATTCCCTTCCTGTGTCGATAAAAGTGTCGTGTCGTAGCAACGTCACACATGACAGGCATCAAAATGTCTATTTGTTCAGAGCCATTCTTTGATCGCATAGAAGACACAGTGCGAACACAGTATTGTTCTGGAAGCGTCTTGGAGGATTACCAACATACACAGTATGCCCGAAGAAATCTCGCGATCATCGAAGGGGTCGACTGCACCAGCGACGGTTCAAAATTCGTGGACCAACAGTCAGTGAGACAGGCCTTCCTTTTTTCCCATTCAAATCTCAGTTTCACGAAGGATATTTGAAAAATTCATCGTTTTTTAATATTACGATTCGACGTGATTGATCGATGGAAATTAATTTATTGAAATAATAATTTCATGTGGACGTTTTGATCGATTTACGAATGACAGATGGAAAGACCAGAACGTGCAACTTTTTCGGATTCATGGAGACGGTTGCGTGGATCTGGCGTTTACTTGCGCTCTTTCCGATCACTCTGAAGGGACCTTTTGGACTGGAGAGATATGTCTTGAACAAGATCTATGCAGCTTATGGTTTATTATTGTTCATAGGGGTCGTAATCAACTTTGTTACAGGAATGCAACGAGCTGGAAACTATTACAGGTATTGTTTTTTCAGTACTGGATTAATTCCATTTCGTGGCACATTCAAAATAGAATTTATCAATTTTCATTTAATGTATAAATTTGATTAGACATCACGTACCAATGACTGCTATAACGTTAGCGATACGAGCAACTACGTGTGTGCTTTGCATGATGCAATCCAGCGTTTGGCGAATCGTACACTCCAAAAGGGTAATTAAAGTTGCATTGAAAATTTATCTTAACTCGCTAATGTTTAGGCGTGTTGAGGTATTCACAAAAATATATATTCCGTGTTTATCAAATTCCTCTACTTAGTAGTTGATATTTAATTAATATTTAGTCAATATTCATTAATATCAATATGTCTATATACATTAATATTTATTCATAAAGAAATGAACACTAATATTACCATTTATTTATTTTTATTAACAATGATACGTGAAGAAATTAATATCAATGTTACTATTAATTCATTCATGACGATTGTTAGTTTTTATTTTACATATTCATATTAATAAAAAGGAATATTTGAAAAATAATGGTGAAATCTTCAATCAGCCTAATATATATATATACGCGGTTCATCAGTGTATTAATCTTTTTGACCTTCAAAGCTATTGGAAACTCTCAACGACATATCAAAACATGACTTGATTTTGGAGCGAATTGGCTGTCGATGTAATTACGAGTCGAGCGCTAAAATTATTCGCAAATTCGTCTGGGTGACTCTGCTAATTGTTTCGTTTATAACGGCCTCCGGTTTTGCGATTAATATACGGGAAGACAGGTCAGTAGTAAAATTGTATCGCAGAATTTGGTAATAAAACGAATATTTATTGTGCTCATGTTCTTTCGCTTTTTCCCAGCTCGGCAGCGAAACGCATACTTTGGATGGTGCCACTGTTGTCACAGGTAATGGATTTAACGATCTTTGTATCACTCGTCGGCTGGCTCGGATTAAAGTTTCGGGCTGTAAATGAGAAAATACGTACCGTCGTGACGAGGGCCAACGCTTGCTCCCCGAAGGTCGCTCAAGATCAACATTTCAATATTATTGGTTCTTATGTTCTTTTTTTTTCAAGTAGTTACGAAATAAAATATGTCCACAGGTCGTGATAACGTCGAACGTTTGCGCGGACAATTTGTGTGTTCTTTCGAGGGCTCACTTCAATATATGCGCTATGGGAAAACGGGTCAATCGTATTTTTGATTGGAACATCGTAAGTATTTTACTAAATTAATTTTCGTCATGCTAAATTCTTATTAAAATATGTAATTCGTATAGAAATAGAAAAATCTATGAAAATATATTATCGATGCGAAAGTAATTGAAACGAAGGAAATTATAAGTAATATTTTATCATTTTTGATCAATCAAACAATCGTTCCTATTCGATAAATAATAAGTATTTATAAATAAATATTAAAAATAAAGAAGAAGAATTTTTTTAATGGAACCCTCTTGATTTTTTCTTCGATAACAGAAATAAAAAATTAATTTTCTTTAAACTATGTTGTAAAGTCTTACAATTTGGTGGAGGGAAATAAAAATGTAATTAATTTATATACGGTAATGTGATTATTTTTAGCGATTAATCTAGACGTTTTGTCTAAAAATAAATCACTTTTCACGCAGATTACGAATGTAACGGCCGCATTCATTATCTTGAGTACAACGCTTTATTATATTTTTTTCGAAATCGAGCGAAAGGGAAAAACGGATATGGTGCAAATATTCTTGTACATCCATTGGCAATTCATCCAGATCGCTCCCATCATCGTTGTCATAATCATTTGCAATTGGACTTCTAGCCAGGTAAACCTACAATTCAAAAGGTATTTCAACACTAAAGAATTTTGAGAAGCAACGGTCTGTACTAACAATTTATAAAATTTAACAAACAATTGGATTCCTGAAATATCTGGTTCTCCTTAATAATTCCCAAACTTCGAAATTATGCCACCTAGATAAATGATATTTCGTTAAGGGAAACTACGCTGGGAAATTGATCCACGAGATTCGTGTGGCGAAAACAGATTCACGATTGTACGAGGCCCTTAAATGCTTCTCGCTGCAGCTCCATCATCAGAAACTTCAGTTTACCGCAAAGGGGTTTTTCCCCCTCAATTCTACTCTCCTGCAAACGGTAAACGACGATTGATCACGGAATTATTTTTTCTCGAAGAGTTACATCAATAATCTTCATCTTTTCTCAGATGTTCGGAAAAATAACCACTTACTTGGTGATTCTCATCCAATTCCAGCCGAATTTGGATGATTTGTTTGGACGTCCGTCAACAGCTTGAAATTCCGAATGTATAGGCGAATTTATCTACATGACGTTCTTACCTCAAAGCGTTGAGGGAAATCATTCCATTCATTTCGATCCCAATAAACATAAAAATACTAAAAATAAAGCGCTGTTAAAATTTTTGCTGCAATTTCCAGGATTATTTATTTTCGCTTCATTATTGTTATTATTGTATTCATTTTACAATAATCATAGTTCTTCTTATTATTTTGGTCACGAAAATCAGGCCGGTACGAAATCGCCGGTTTGGATCAATTTGAATGAATTTGTGCTCGACGTCTGGCGACGTCGTTGCTAATAAACTTTCCAAGAGCTATGAAAAATAGATTTATATTCTTTTCGATACTTCACACGCGAGACATTTGTTACGAGCAATGGTATTAACGTGCTCGAATGCACTCTAGTTGATATTGTTTTGATAAGTCTAGTTGACGTTGTTGTGACAAAAGTGGACAAAGGCAGGAAAAGAGTTTCGATCGGTACAAGGAATCGAGTTTGAACGGAACATCAACCAGAAGTTATCGGGAGTGTAGACAGCCACGATGGGTAGTGAAAATCTCCGAGTGTCGAGCGATAGAAGAAAACCGTTCGAATCATCGAATTTTTGGGCAACGAGTCAGTAAACGACGGATCAATCATTAAAAGAAACGTTAGGAACTTGTGAATAACGAATGGCATTTTTTGTACGAGTGACAGGTAGAATTCGTACGGACCGCGACTACTACGAAGTCTTCGAAAGTGTAGCCTGGATGTGGCGGCTGCTTGGAATGTTTCCGTTGATCGTTCAATATCGAATGGGCAAGAAAACTTACGAATCCAGCAAATTCTATTTTACGTACAACATTTTGTTCTTCGCAGTCGTCATCGGCGTCATAATTTACACATCCATTTCAATGACACCAGAATACAGGTATAATTATTGAAACTTCCTTCATTTCTCTAGCCTGTGATGTATCACCCAATATGCGTTTCGTTCAAAGCGGTTTCTTTTGTCTTTTTTATTTTTGAATCAGAAATGTTGCATTCGTGATGAATTCGGCAATTTTCATGAGATCGACCTCGAGTGTGCTTTCAATGAGTTTCAGCCATTTGTGGAGGATTGTCGTTTTCAAGCAGGTGATTTAATTACATTTGTTAGTTAATTAAAACTTATTAGAATTTCAAACGTCATTAGGTAACATCGTGTACTTTCCAATACATTTCAGTTCAGCGAAGATATAAATGATTTGTCGGAACTGAATAACATTTTGGACAAACTCTGCTGCAGATTTAATCACGACGCGTTCATGAGAATTATTCGGATCTACACGTGGACTATGTTCTTCGCTGTGACATCCTTTGCTGTCTGGAATGTATTTATGTCGTATTTGATGTCGGGAAGGTCAATGCAAAATGTATTTATTCAATGGGCTTCCCACGAGAACCCAACGACAGTCTAGAAATGTCGTTTCTTTCCGTTTAGAATTTTGGTAGAATGGTTCTTTTGCGCGATTCCGATGGTAATTCAGACGATGGATCTCACCATACTAGGGTTTCTCGTTGGGTGGCTTGGATACAGATTTCGTTCTCTGAACGAGAGATTGAGCGAAATAGTCGTGAGATCAAACGCGTCGTCACCTAAGGTCCGATTTTTTGAACAATTCTTTTGCCATTGTCATGTTAGTTTAAACGGAGGTGTAATCAGTAAATATCTCGTTGCAATAGATCGTCATCGCCTTGAATGTCTACGCTGAAAGTCTGCGCGTTCTGTCGAAAGCTCATTACAATATGTGCGCTATTGGTAGACGAATAAACCGTGGATTCAATTTCAGTGTGGTAAGCGATGACAGGAATGATTCATCATTGCTTTGGTGTTCTTTAGGGCGGGTCGAATTGCGATTGACTTGTGTTGAGTTTGGATGATGGAAAACAATGAAAACATTGCGATGTAACTAAATAAATAAGTATCTTCAATTCGTAGGTCGTCATCGTGACGACTTCGTTTCTTATCGTGAGCAGTACCCTCTATTTTATTTATTACGAAGTTCGTCGTGAGTCCGAAACGAACTACGTAATGATTGTCTGGTACGTGACGGTGATATCCAGTTACGGAATTCCGATAATCGTGATCGTGATAATTTGTCATTGGACGTCCGGTCAGGTAAACCGTCGCATTATCGATACACGTAAGACTGCACCAGCTCATTTTTTTACGATTTCTTCTACAGGCAATGAACACTGGCAAATTGATTCAGGAGGTTCGTGTAGAGAAAGTGGACTCGCCACTCTACGACGCCGTAAAATCTTTCTCGCTACAGTTGCACCATCAGAAACTCGAATTTACCGCTGCCGGATTATTCCCTCTAAACTCCAGCCTTCTACAAACGGTAAGATGCATCTTCCAAATTGGTCGAATGGATTTACCACCCGAATTCGCTATCGTTCTTATACAATTAATTTTTTTTTTTCGGTAGATGGCTGGAACGATAACTACCTATTTGGTAATACTCATCCAATTCGAACCTAAACTATAGCGACTTCATCACCGATGCAATGAAAAGCAACACCTCGAATACCGCGGCTGCAGGTTCCTCAAACCAGAAGAATTACAGGCTACCGTAATCCAATGAGTAGATACAGCGATCCAAGAATAACCTTCTGCACCAGACCTGTCACAAACGCCCAACACGAAAGTCTCCAACAAAAAATGATATAGGGAATTTACTCATTTTACGAGCTCTTTAAGGGCAACAACAAGATCGACGTCATGACATATTAATTTTCAAACCCAGTTTTCTCATAAACGATTCAGTTTTTCAGAAAAATCGAGCATGCCTATTGTCCGGACAAATAATATTGAATCATCAGTTTATTTAGTAATAAATTCTCATTATTGATTAAAAAACAACTGATAAACTGTGATACAAAAAAACAGTGATAAAAAATTATTCTTCTAATCAAGACCTACTTTTTATCACTATCAAGATATATCGATTTCCACCAGAAGTTACTGTATTCTCCTCGAACTTTTCAATTCTGTACTTTGTGCTGATGAATTGAATTGGATGAATCAAATTGAATTGAATCGGCTGGAACAACATGATTGTTCGCAGCTTCAGCTTGTGTTCACTAAATCAAATAATCAATTGAAGAAAAAAGAGAGTCTGATCAATTGAACATCTGACCACAGAGCGCTACCATTTTTTTAGCTAATGGCACAATGGACTAACATGATTGCAATTGTCTGCCTATCACTTCGATGCCAAGGATAGTCCCAATAATGTTGATGTTCCCAGAAGCTCGTATCTCATAGCACTAATAGGGGTCGGATATGAAAATGTACGTACGAGTGTAGAGAGTAAAATGGAGAATTCAAGGCTGATGGGCTCGCATGCATTATCCTAATAGAATATCGTACGAAACGAACTTTCATAGGATACACATTGACCATACGTTGCAGCACTTCTTGCCACAATAGACATTAGTAGAGGCCACAGTTAGTAAGAAATGACGAAGCGTCATAAGACCCGTATGACAAAGCGATCGCGTATCTGGATCGCGTTGTTTTACTGGACCAAATTGACCGGCGTTAATACTTTTTCTCTGACGAAAAGCGATGAGCTTGAATCTTCGTACTACAGTGTCATTTACGTTTTCCTTCTTGCTGTTTGCTACACTTGCGTATCTTCGCGGACGCTCATTGACCGATGGAAATACGCCGTCCCGGGTGATACACCGATCTCCGTGATCGTTCATACCATCGGAATCATCTGCTCGTATCTTGAAGTTTTGTGCGTGTGGTTGGGTTTTTGTTTTTTCCAAAAACGCTCCGCGCTACTGATGCGGTGCTACGCTACGGTTGAACGGACCTCCACAGAACTCGATCTACCTAACGATGGCACGAAATATTTGAAAAAACTTGCCGTTTACATGGTAGTCGTGAATTCGATATTTGTGATTTATATCGGTTCAAGTACCATAGTATGGGCACGCGAAACTGAATTTTCTATTAACCTGTGGCTTTTGTACAACTTGGCCCGTCTAGCGCCCAATAATACGATCATTATGTTCATCTGGAGTCTCTTTGTAGTGAAAGAAAAGTTTCGACTTCTGAACGAGAGAGTTGATTCGTTATTCGTGCGTAACGATTGTACGGAATCGCAAGGAGCTGGTAATGACGTAATCTTAGGTTCCACGAGCTCGATATCCATCTTGAACTTGAGGTATGGAAAAACCGATCGCTTAATTGAATATCAATAATATCCTGAACCATCAACAGTTTTAATTTATTTCTTCCTCCGGATAAAAATATTTGATTGAATCTTCAGTGGACATATTTAATTTTGAGAAAATTAGATTGAATTAGTTAATTGGATGAATATTTTGTTCATTTGTTGATATCCAACGGAACGATTTTGTACTCACTGAAGATTGGGCATTCGCACAATTTTGGGTTTTTGATTGAATACTCGAATCAATTGCGAATCAGTATCGATTAATCGCCTACTATATTGTTTTGTTAGTTTCACACAATATTCTTGTTTTCACTTGAATTTCCAGAATGAATAGCATTTTTTAAATATCAAACACATTCGCTGAAATTCTCGACGAAACACGACCGGCTTCGATGTTCTTTCAAGCATTCAAAATGTTCGATCAATTTATTCGGGAATAGTGAAATGTACGCAGCGAGAACTTCCCTCAATTTGTCTTCGGCTCTTTTGACTTTTCCGAGCAAATTTTTTATTTTGTCGCAATATACTTTCAGGTCTGAATCCCGTCTGCCATTGTACAAAATTGAAATATTTTCACGGTTGCATCGTGAGCTCAAAGATGCAATCCATCGTATTCAGGAACACTTTGCTTTATCCATAATGGCAAACGTAACGTCGCAACTGGTATATATGACCGCTATGATCTACGTAATATTTCGTTACGTGAAGACACATGGTTTGATAAAGACGGGTGATGTTTTTTACGTAACTACCGTTTTCTGGGGAATACTCATTAGCGTAACGAGACTGTTCATAATATCCAACGCTTGCACGTCCACTTCCCATGAGGTACTGTACAAATTCTTATTAGCACAGTTACGATTTTTTTTCAAAATCCAATCCATTTTTTTTTTCTACATCGTACTGAGCCGAAGGATTCGCAAAATGATTTCTAAATAATTGTAGGCAAACAAAACGGGAAATCTTCTTCATGCGATTGCAAACAACTGCGGAAGTTTTTCTGACAACCGACTGACTGCGGTAAGCACCTTTTTTATTTTTCCCGAATTTCAAAGTAGAACGTGAACTTCAAGAAGATTTGATATTTTTTTCTCGACCCAGAAGTTGAACGCTTTCTCGTTGGATCTGCTGCAGAATAAAACACGGATATCGCTCTATGGTTGCTTCGACCTGGATGGTTTTTTCGTTTACAGAGTAAGTTCAAAACAGCGATTAATCTCAAAAAGTATTCAGTGCTAAAGGATTCTTGAATTGCAGATTATCGCCACAGTGACATCGTACCTGATCATAATGCTACAATTTGACAGTTGATTTCAATGCTAATTAACGTTCTTCCGAAAGTTATCGATAATCCAAAGAAAGTACAGCAGAAAATAAATAAGTTCGATCTTCCCTTAGCTGATGCTATTTTTAAACGAGGTATCTTGATGGACGAGTATTGTATATCAAATATCAATTTATCACTACTGACATCTATTTAAAATAAATTTTTCCCGCATGGATATTGCTTTCATCCCTTTTTCTCCTTCAAATGAATTTGCCACTATTCGTATTATCGTACTAAATTGTAAACTGCTGTAACACTTGATCGAAGCAATTTGAGTATACTGAACCATTACTCGTCACTTTTGGAATAAGAAAGTACTCTGATATATGCCTGCATTACAAAACAAAACTGGTTCTTTCGTTTACTTTGAATTTTCAAAATTCCACTAAGAAATTTGGAATTCTCTGCGTGCCTGTACAATTTGTTTTCCATTTCCAGTAAAAACAAATCATGCATCGTTATATGCAGCGATACTTTTTCAGTGGTTCAACATTGCAACTTGGAGCGATCAACACGGGCTTAATGCCTAAATGCATAATACATATGGTATTGTAGGATTAGAAAACATGGAAGCCCATTATGCTGATGAAGAACGTAGGTGGGAAGAAGCAGTGGCAGTGTTGGTGTTTCTGATAAAGGAGAATGAAATAACAACCCATCATTGACAGTGGAGCCGCCATTTCGATCAGTTCTGAGAAGATGGCGGAGAGCGAAAAACATTTCACCCAACGATCACATATTTTCCGCACTTTGTACTATTGGGGAAAAATTCTTGGCCTCAATCCATTAACGTTATTGGAAAACAATCAATTGGAATTCTCGTACCTGAGTCTTTTTTACTCTTGTCTGTTTGGAATCCTTTCTTGTTACACGTTTTTTCTTTATTTCATCGAACGAGCCAAAATGTCGCTGTTCGCTGAAACACCGATCACGATAATAGTCGACTATGCTGAGATAGCGCACGTATTTCTGGATGTTCTGTTTACTTTCCTGACATTTGGTTTTTGTCAACATCGGATTAAAGTAATCATCGAGAGTTTTGGAAATGCTGAAATGTCCTCCAGAACACTCGGAATTACGGAGGATTACGAGAGACACTTTACGAAACTTGGAATTCACCTCATAATCGCCAATACACTTTACCTGTTTGCAACCATACTTATCGTCCTAGAAATGTCCAAGTCTCCTTCCTACAACATGGTTTTGTGGATGGGATATACTATACTGCAATTACCAGCTTATAATTCACTGGCAGTATTCGCCTGGAGTATCGGCATCGTAAGATGCAAGCTTCATCGCTTGCATGGAAAAATGCTGCATTTGCTGCTTGGTTATCGTGTCAAGTTTCGTCTGCCCGAAGAGAACGTGTACTTCGGACTGTTCAGGAATTTCAGGTAAATCTCAGTGGAAGAAAACACGTATCGAAGAATGGGAGTATGCAAGATTTTTCATTACAGGATATATTGGGATATATTATCAAACAAATGATGTAAGTTACACTTACAGATCAGCGCCTATTTCCCTCTTGGACGTGATCGAAGTAATTTCTCAGCAACGTCGAGAGCTCATAGATTTGATCGACAAAATCAAGGAACATTTTCAGGTACTCGTTCTATTGCGTATCCTCACGCAAGTTCCGACCATTTTGGTGAACGCCCACGTAACGTATACAGCGATAAAGACATGCGAGTTGACGGCTGCAATAGATTGGATGTACGCGAGTGCATTCGCGCTTTGGGTTGTTATTCCGGTACTGATCTTAATGTTCATATCCAACGCCTGTGGATCTACTGTGAAAGAGGTATTTAAAAAATAATACAGCACGTTTGGTGGATTGGCGGTATGAGGATCCACAAGTGCGATCTAACGAGTGTCTGTGATTGAAGACTGGTGGCATTGCTAAAGAAAGTTGATAAAATCATCAAGTGCTATTATGAGTGACAGGGTGCCAAAACATGCTGGCAGTTGAATACATAATAGGGTCATTGGGTGAATTGTGCATCCTCAAAAGCAGACTATGTTTAGAAATAATTAGTTTTCTGACAAAATGACGTTTTTATTTCAAATATTTATCAAAGATCATGGTGGGATCGAATTTTGATTCGGTAGACTGTAGTGAATACTAATATAGCTTGCAATCGTTTTGTCGACGTTCCAAATAAAAATAATCGATTGAAAATATACAAAAGAAATTTCGTTGAATTTCAGGGTAACAAACATCAGCTGATTCTATGTTTCTGCGTGTCGTCCTCGATAAAATTTGATCAATAATTCCGAGTAACGTTCTTTACTCGGAACTTTCTCGCGTTTGTGTTTCACGGAGGTTATGTTTTTAGGCAAACAATACCGGAAATGTATTGCACGAGGTGCTGAACAGTTACGAAAATTTGGGTGATTCGCAAGAAGTTATGGTAATTCTCTTAATATTTATATCATCGCATCGATTCAAATTCATTGTAGAAACGCTCGAATTTTAGAAGATCAACATGTTCTCATTCGAAGTGCTCCAAAATCGAGTGAGCTTATCTTTGTTTGGATTGGTCGATTTGGACGATTTCATGGTTTACAAAGTAAGTTTCGAACCACCACTGGTGCGAGACCCGAAGAAGATCAATCCAAATCCAAATTGTTTATCTATTTATTTAACAGGTCTTAGCAACGACAACCGCGTATTTTGTAATAATGCTCCAATTTCGTAACTAACAACAATGTGTTGCTTGAAAAGCGACAAGAAGGATCGTTCATCGCTGAATGAATGGGACTTTATTAGAGGATACACGCGATGTATTATTTCATTATCTAATGACGACAGAGATCGTCCGCAAATCGATTGCTCGTTCAAATATTCAACTTCGTAATTCGTTACTCCTGCCAGTTCAGGCTATTTCCTCGTACGTCAATGCGTCTCCAGAGCTCGTGACGACCAAGTGAAAAAAGAACAACTCTTGTGCCGAAGCAATGATAGCGACAAAGATAATATACATTTTCTGGAAGATCATAGGTCTGTGCCCTTATGGGTTGACTAATCGTGGCACCATTCGTGTCTCATGTGTGGGGACTGGCTACGCGATGATCCTGTCGTCCGTATATTTATTTGTTGACCTCAGTTTCATCGATGATGCGATGAAGATGTACATAGAACAGCGAACAATCATGTCCAAAATATCGGCTGTGTGTGGTCACCTGGTAGAGAGCTGTATGATCGTCACAGTTTGGATATCATTCGCTGTTCAACAGACTCGATTGCGCACGATACAGAGATCCTTCTTAAGAATGATGGAAGCTGGCGATTTGCTTGGAATTCGAGTGGTTCACCGCGATTCAATGAAAAGTGCACAATACCGAGTGGCCGTTTGCAACATAATTTGGTTATGTTCCTTGATAATTACTATAAAAAATCGCTCATCTACTTCCGGCAATTTCGTTATCATACTCTGCTCCATACCCCACGTCGTTCCACCCAATTTCATCATGCTTTACGTCGGAGTGATGGTGACGATCCGTGATCACTTTCGATCCTTCAACAGTAAGCTACGAGAGATCTACGAACAGGTAGATTCAACGGACACCGGTCTCGTTCAGCCGTTACGATCAACCATATCGACGAAAAGTGGGCGAGTACAGAATTCTTATGAAATCAAATGCGATGTCAAATGATGTTCCCTTGGATCAGTTGTTTTTGTACATTAGGACAATTTCCCTTCATTCGTGAATACAGGAATACGGGTGACGCTTTTCAGGTCAGAAGCTCTCGCTGCATTCGATATGTTGGATTCACTTGGCCGTGTACACACTGAAATGACCAATCTCACAAGATCCGTCATAGATTTCTTGTCACCAGTTTTGTATCTAACAGTCATTGGCCATTTGGTGCAATTCTCATCCATCTTTTACATGCAATGTCTCACCGCAACGAGCGGAATGATGTGGAGCGGTGAAAATCGCGCCAACAATTTTCACTTGGTTCTCTGGTTTTGCATCCACATCATAGGTCTAATTGCCGAAATCGTTATTGCGGATTCTGTTACCTACGAGGTCAGTCCTTAAAGTTCTATTTGCCCACCTTTACGAAACGGAATCCCAATTGCACATTGTATATATTGGGACGTCTACTCAATGAATTTTTCGCAACAGGCAAATAAAGCCGGGCAACTTCTCCACGAAATTCTTGCTCTACGACCAACCACGAGAAGCACAGTTTCGGTAATTATATCAAATGATAGTTTCCTATGGGCTGAGCGGTAATCTTTCGTTTTATGGAAATTAATGTATGTGCTCTGTATCTTGACAGGCCAAAATGTGGTCCCTTAGATTGCTTCAGAATCCCTTGAGAATCGAACTTTTTGGTGTGCTTGAAATGAAGTATTCGGTCATTTACAAGGCAAGTTTGTCCAGCAGTTTTAAATCTGTTGCTTTTGGAATGATACATCGATATAAATACACCTGAGAGATTACGAAAACCAATCTTTCCATACGTTCTGTACCATTGTCTGAGAATAGATCGAGTCCCGATCCGTTTTCGAAACTTAAAAACACGATAACTTCGGTATTATCCAAACGTAAAGTTAATTCTCCAAATTATTAAGGAACTGGGGTTTTAAATTCGCACAAAATAATATCCTTAGCATCATTCATCACTAGAGGTGTCTGCATATGCGTCGACGTATTTAATAGGGCTTTAGAATACACTTCTACATTGACCTACAGCTGAATATTGCTTTCACGTCAGGTTTTCAGCATCTCCATCAGTTACGTTACTATCATGATGCAACTGGATGCACAGAAATATCAGGAAAACGATACTGATCTTCCAACATTTAATACCTGAATCTGCTAAACCGATTGACGATACTAGTTATGTAATCATTTTTCTGCAAAATGTATTTCATACGTAAAAAGCATTCATTGTAAATAAAAATATATCTTACATCTGTGTGTCATATCTATATATGATCCATGTAAATAAATAAAGTAGCGCATACGATTAAATAAAGCACTGTCAAATCCCGTTTATCCGAATCGTGTTTATCCGCAATCATATATGTACAGACATACTCTCTCAATCCGGGATTTTGGTTATCCGAAGCGGCCGCCGTCTCGATTATTTCGGATGAATGGGAGTTCACTGTTTACAAATAATTTAAAGTAGAAATCCTAAAAACTAAAGCAATTCTCCACCACCCGATTCATCAAGATAAGTTGGGACGATATATTTGTTATCAACAAGATTTCTACGCTCGGAAACACGGAAATCCGCCTGGTTTTTTATTTCCTCGTTGCTGCTTTCCGATTAAATTGCTAGCTAAGAAAACTCGAGACGTATTTCTTAATTATTACATTGATCAAATAATAAAAAAGGACTTTGTATCTACCTCGACAATTTTGAAGGTCATTACTATTATATTCCGACAGCATCTGACCACTGGGTGGGTATATTTTTTTATAACAAACATTTATAACTGTTATTACTAACTTAAGAGGAGAATTTCGTGAGATCATGTCTACAGAGGGCCAAACTTTTTTTCGTTTAGGAAAAAATATTACATGCGTGAAAAGTACATCCGTTTAATGGATCCTAATGGATTACCAAGTCTTCATGGTCGTTCCAACATTCGCTGTGTCAACTTTAACGTGACCATGGAGAGTACGTTCATTAGTTCGTTGTCTGCCCAGTATCCTCGCACCGTCGAAAGCGAAAGACCTCAACGAGAAAAGAAACGAGAAAGTTCGAGTTTGATATACCCCGATAAAAATTTAATCTTTTCTAGCAATATCTTTCTCATCGAAAAAGAAGCGGAATAAAAAGAAAAAGGTTTTCATTGCAAAGTGAGTTCGAGATAATCGTGCGGTTAATGGCAGTATCGAATGATAAATATATTTTCCGTCTGCCAAAATGGATATACGTCTACTGGAAAATTCTCGGCTTGTGTCCTTTTGGGATCGGTAAAAAGGATTCGATCGTTAGCACGCGAAGTGGACTACTCTACAATACGTCATTGATACTGTTTTATTTATTTTTGTACGTTACAATTTGTGTAAGAAGCCTTCATTCCAAAGCGCCAAACGATACGGGTGTGATCGTCGCCATTCACTTTTTGGGATCATCGGCCGAATGTTTTTTCGCCATTTCGACTTGGCTACACGTCGCGCTCCGACAAAACGAATTCAAGAGAATATACGAAAAGTGCAAAATAATCGAGGCGTATTTTCTAGTGATCGGGCTTGATAAAAATGTTAAAAAAGTTTTTCGAAAACTGAAGATTCTACTTCTTTTCATTAATGTCGTTTGGTTCGTATTCTACTGCGGTGATTTTTTAATCATTTACCGCTACAGCGAAATTTATACCGATATCTGGATGCCGCTTATCATTCCTCGCGCCGGATCCGTTAACGTGATGTTTATGTTCGTCGCTGCTTTGATAATAATTGGAAAGCTCTTTCATCGCTTGAATGACAAAATTTACGATTTATCGGACGAATCCGCGTCGACCTTGAGATTCCCGCGAAATCTTCGAAAATCCTGCAAATACACTCGGTCAGTGACATCGAAATAAAGTCACATTGGAATAATCTATGTAATATAAGGATAGCTGCGATCTCTAACCATTTCCATTTCAATCGTAGCCTTCACTCCTACGTGCCTCTGGCTCCACTGGAAATCTATGGTCAGATGCATTCCGATCTCGTAACCTTCGTGAAAATGGTTGCCAAGTTTTGGGCCCTGCCAATTCTACTGAGATTGCTAAATCACGTTATCATAGCGGCGGCTCAAACTTATGTACTTTTGCATCTGATGAGAGACAACGTACTCCACAGATTAGAACAACAATTAGAATTCGTGTTAACGTGGACTTGGCTATTTTATCACGTTGGTATTATTATCGCTATAGTGACGATCGCTGATACGACCACCAACGAGGTAACTGCGTTGTAATTTTTTATTCAATTATTTTTTTCAATATAATTATTCAATTGGCTATTTTTCGATAATACTTATAATGTGTAAAATTAATTATTTTTAAGCTACTGCTGCATTAATAACATCTCTCTTATCGCAATACAGTAATATATACAAAATATGATCGACAACAAAACGCAAACAAAACTCGAAATAATTATTATACGTCTCGACGGTATTTTTATACCTTGAAGACAAATCCACCATTTAGTTCACCTTGAACTCTCCACTTATAGGGAAAAATGTCAAAAAAATATTGTACAAAGGTTTTTTATATTTTCTCAGACTAATTTTGTACTTTCGAAAAATATTCGGGCATATTTGTAATCAGCGGAAAATTTACGATTAAATAGATCCTCTTAAGAGTTCAAAAGCGGAAAAAAATTTGTTCGACCTGCCCGGCCACTTTTACAAAATCTCAAAAATCATGAGATTTGAAATGATCGCAGGGTGATCGTATTATACGCTATGGTGATTCTATTGGTATGTTCCGAAAAGCTTTTTGCCTGACTTAAATAATGGCGTTGGATTCATATCGATATCTCATATAGTTTTCCCGGAAAGTCCACTTGAAAAATCGCAAAAAAAGCGGCAAAGAGGTATGTACGGGAAAATTTGCAAAACCGATGGTCCATCTTTAAAATTCTGCCAAAAATCGAAAAATTATCTGATTTCAATGATTAAAAAAGCATTTTGAAGAGAAAATCATAACGAAGAGTCTGAGCATAAAGCGGAGTGCCAAATCCTACGGGTTTTTTGAGAAAATCGAGATTAAAGTTAGCCCCCCACTTTCAGCAATCGGACTGTTTTTTTTAAGTTTCGTTTTCGTTCCCTCACAGTTTGGACATCCATGAGAACGCTTAACACCCCCCCCCCCCCCCGAATTTCGCTTCCGACATTTCACGGATGGTATTCTTACGTAGACATCCCGTATAAACGTGTGAGTGCGGAGATTCCCGTGATGCCCTTGCGCGGACTCCCCAACTGACCGTAAACAAAACATCAAAACGCAGTCCAGAGCACTCGCGTCACACTTTTTCCGGCGGGAGAATATCACGTTTGGTTAACATATAACTGAAAACAAAACAAACCGCGAATTCGCGCAGGGAAATAAAATTGATGACGTATATATGCAAAAAAAACGTGTACCTGGGAAACGTATAAGCGAGGTTTCACTGTATCTTATTTAATAATAAATGAGTATTTGGCAATCATGATGTATGCTTGATATCTTGAGAATTTGATGAGAATATTGTATAGATCCATTAGTGTTGTTAGTGTTGATGTCAAGAATTGTGATTCAAGTAATTTTGAAGAACTTTAACGATTTTTTGATAACCATCCAGTAATACCTTCAAAAATGGTAGACAGAAACGTCGAAAGATCAACATTAGATGAAAGAATATTTGTCCCTTGCGATATAGAATCCAGCTGCGTTATATTTTTCCGAACCACATTTTTGAAAACGTCTGAAAATTGTATGAATTTCATTTTTAACAGGCCAACCGGACTGGACAAATTTTACATCAAGCTCTTGTGTTGGAAAACAATAGAAAACACGTTGACACGGTAATTATTAATTAATAATTAGCATGGCGAAACGTGGCTCCTTTCTTCTCAGTCTGATCTGAAAAAGTTTCGCATATTGGCACATGTCATTCCATTCCGAGTGGAAATCATTGTTACAATCTTTAACGTCTTTTATTTTCACAGGGAAAACTTTTTTCACTTCGTTTATTGCACAGCCGATTAACGATATCACTGTGGGGTATGCTTCGAATGAAGTCCTCGATAATGCCTACGGTAAAGAAATAAGAGGATCGTAAACCTTCGAATGAAGAATTTGCCAACGAATAATAATTCGTCAATGCCAGTATTTATACGTAATTCATAGTTATTATTTTGATTGGTCAGGTTGCTGGAATGATTTGCACTTACATTACGATTATGGTGCAGTTTGATGATAGCGAAAATCTGCAGCGGTTGAAAACGTCCCCCGAATCAATAGTGAATCCGACGAACACGTTGAACGGTTATTAATCCGGTGAAAACCGAGAAGCTTGCCATACGCCGTTTAATTATGAACCGACTAATTTATCGTGTAATTATTATCACCAGGATCACCGATGCATTTTCTCAGCATCGATTCCGTATCATACTACATTTTTTTCGATGGTTCTTGTCGAATTTTGGAATCAAGAAAATTATTTAAGAAGACTCGAATCTCATTATCACATAAACAACGACAAAAGTACAATTGTATGGTCTGTACAGCATCGCCAACAGTATTCGTAAAAGCGTTTGATTTGTTCGAAACATTTGCATTTTAATTTCATTTGAAATTTGAGTGCCAGTGATTTTTAATCGAAAAAATTGTAACTGTAAATTTCTATGTAGATCCATGCGTTGTATAACGTAATTTGTTCTTCTATTGAAAATAACAAGTGTTCCATAAAATTGATTTGGCATATTCGTGTTTGAACACGAACAAAAAACAAAATAATTTCACATATACGATCATGATAAATGGGAGTATAGGATGTTTTTATCGAATCCAAAAATAAATGAGTAAGTAAAAAACACAAGTTATATTTCTTCGAAGGATCAATTATCTCTGACTGTATACCCAGATCCCTTGGGCCTCTCCCTTTCCTCCTTTCCCCTTCACTACGAAAAATAAATAACCCGATCGATCACGGTTCTGGCAGACAGTGTCGTAAGCAATCTTATTTCATCTGGCTTTGCTCTCGATTTTTTATCGCTTATGGAAGCTCGTATTTAGGGGTTCAAGGATCTTGGCTAATCGGTGGAAATGTTGGGTTCGGGAGAAATCGTTATTGTCACGCAGGGATCCTGACTTGTTGAGAAACATTTACGGTGATTGGTTTTTTTTGTTTAATAATCATTGATAGAGACGAAGACTATTGAAAAGAGGGAATGCAGAGATGACACGATACAAAGGCGGTTGGTTTGACTCGACGTATAGGGTGAGATCCTTATTTTTCGTCGTTTGAGGAGGGCACTGATCAAGTTCGAGTCGTAAAATGTGTCTATCAGAAGTTTATTAAAAGCTTGGGTTCAAGGGGATGACGTCACTTCAAAATACGAGGAGTAATGGCCACTCTATAAGTGCAGGGAAAGTAAAATATGCAATTATTTTTATGTTTTCAAATATACGTTGTACACTTACCATTTAATATTGAATATTAAACTCGTCTATGTAAACATCACGTTCGCAACAAAAATGATGCAACGAGAAAGAGCACAAATAGAGAAAGAAAAAAAAACGAACGGTTTACAATTCTATAGAGTCATTTCTCTCAGAACAATTTGATTAATTGCGGGGGCCACTTTCGTATATTGCAAATTTCTCTCTCTCTCTTTCTTCATCAGCTTGCACACAGCGAATAAAATTAATGCAATTAATAACGCGCCAGCAAATTGTTTTCCATCCATCACTGTGGAGAGAACAATTTATCGCGATGGTAAGAGCAAACGAGGGCGATAATTCGATTGAATGAATAAGTAGTGAATTTGCTTCAATGCAAGTTCGGAAATGCTTGTCCAACCCGAGTATAACCGTGCCTCTGCAACCTCGCGTTACTAATCTTGTAGCAGCTACGCAGATATCACTGCGAAAATCGTTTAAAGGTGGAAGAAAATGTAGTACGAAAACAAATCTCATTTTGGACAATTCTAATTGATCAAAAAATAAAATATAAAATGCAAGAGGAAAACGGTTGAAAAAAATAAATATGGCTGTTTAAAAAACTTTTGGTTCGGTATTAAAAAAAAAAAGTAACGATGCACTTCATCGCTCACTAAACGTGCTCAATTTAATGGAACATTATTTTCGTGCCTAATCAATTGGGATTCAATAAATGACAAATCGATCGTGTCATGAATGTGCGAGTGGCAGGAAAGGCAATACGAAGCTACGACTTGTTCGAAGATGTGGAAAGTCTAGCGTGGTTCTGGCGTATAATGGGAGTGTTTCCCTTTACAGTTAAAGGCCCATTTGGCATGAGAAGATACAATACAAACAAATTCTTCGCTGTTTACAGCTTTATGGTATTCGCGATATGCACTGGCAATTTTGCTACTCTGATAATACACTTCGATTATTACTTCGGGTATTTTGAAAATGGATTCAGAATTCATTGACTGTGATTGCGAAGATATCCGAGATCTCACTATCATCGTATGTGTTTTTTCATAGGAATAATGGCTTTCGCCTAACTACGGTGACCATTATGATTAGAGCCGTAGGGAGTATAGTGTGCACCTTTTTTTCGACTATTTTCCGAATTTATCAATGCAGGGAGGTATGAATCACGTACTTAAATTATTCACTAATGATGTTAGTGATTCGTAACCTTCATTAAAAGAAAAAAATGGTTACAGCTGTCAACATCGGTTACCAACTTGATCGAGCAAAACTGTATTTTGGGAAGAATTCATCGTCGATCAAATTATGAGTCAAGCATAAAATATATTCGCGCCTACGTTTGGTCGTCGCTCGCCGCTGTTGTATTGACGATGGTTTACGATATCGTTATTATGGGACGCTATTATAATATGTCAGTCTTGAACTTTTTACATTCGACTTTTGTTCAGAATTTGATAACCTCAAATTGTAACTAGCCCTTTCATTCGTTCAGCCTGAGTATAAATTACGTGGTATGGGACATTTGCTTGGGAATACAGATGATCGATCTTACGGTTTTTGCGTCATTGGTGGGCTTGCTCGGATTTAGTTTTCGTACCCTGAACGAGAAAATACAAACTGTCGTTACGAGGGCTAACGCACCTCTACCTAAGGTAATTCAGTTGTTCCTGATTCGTTATTTCTGCTCGATACGTGACGAGAGAAAATTTATTTATTTTTCAGGTTGTCGTTACTTCGACCGATTGTACTGAACATTTGCGTGCTTTGTCGAAAATCCATTTCGAAATGTGCGCAATTGGCAAACGAATGAATCGTATTTATGATTGGGATATTGTGAGTAATATATTTATTATCAAAAATACATAACTGGAAAATTGATTCAATTCATTTTATAAAAATAATTTATTTTATTAATTTGAATTAATCACTTTTGCAAAACGAATGAAAATTGGATTATTTCCATTACACAAAACTAACAGTTGAAGATTTTCGTTCGTAACGAGAAAAAATACGTTTGTCAATCGCAGGTAATTAACGTTGTCCTTTCTTTCATTGTGATGAGCATGACGCTCTATTACATTTTTTACGAAGTTAACCGGGACGGAAAAACGAACGTAATTCAAATTCTTTCCTATATCCAATGGGAAATTTACCACAGTTTTCCGATTATAAGTATCGTTGTCATTTGCAATTTAACATCGCGTCAGGTAAGTGTATATTTAAAAAAGCTTTCATACTGATAATAGGAACGATGGTGAAAACGTGCTTACATTTCATTGACAGTGTCATCACGTTGGAAAATTAATTCACGAAATACGAGTCGAAAAAGCGGATCCGCAATTGTACGAAGCGGTCAAATCATTCGCTTTACAGCTGCATCATCAGAATCTCCAATTTACCGCACGTGGATTTTTTCCCATCAATTCAGTTCTTTTACAAACGGTACGCTCGTTTCTTCATAACGTCAGATGTGAACGCGATTATTGTGTAATTTTGTTGCACAAATTTGCAATAAATTTCGCACATTCTATTTCCAGATGATCGGGAAAATTACTACTTATATGGTCATTCTCATCCAATTCAAACCGAAACTGGACTGATTCTTTGAACCACGTGATTATGATACGATAGAACTTTATTGATACGATAGAAATTGATTGGCATAATAATAGTAATAATTATTATTATTGTGGTATTAAAGATGAGACCGATACCATATCTCCAGTTTGGATCAATTGGAATGAATTTGTGATCGACGAATGGAACTGTTGTTACTAATAAACTTGCCAACAGCGATGAAAAATGGAGTGAAATTCTTTTCGATACTTGACACGCGACGCGTTTGTCACGATCGTGAAAACGAAGAGCAATTTCTCGCAGGGCAATGCCAGTAATGTGCTCGAATGCACTCTAATTGATATTGTTTTGAGAACTCTGCGTGACTTTGTTTTGACAAAAGTGGAAATAAGGCAGGGAAAGAGTGTCGATGAGTGTGAGACATCGAGTTTGAATGAAACTGCAGTTTTTCCAGAATATATCGGAAGTGCGTATAGGCACGGTGGCCAGGCAACATTCCCGAGTGTCAAGCATGAGAACAGCACCGTTCGAATCATCCAATTCCTGGGCCACGAGTCAGTAAGCGACGAAATAATCATTGATAGAAATGTACAAAATTTAAGAATAAAGAACGCCGTTTTTTTTGTACGTGTGACAGGTAGAATTCGTACGGTTCCTGACTTTTACGATGTGTTCGAGAGTGTAGCTTGGCTATGGCGTGTCCTTGGAATTTTTCCAATGATCGTTCACGATCGAAAGGGCAAGAAAACATACGAATCAAGCAAACTTTATCTCACGTGCAACGTTTTGATCTTCGCAGTTGTCATCAGTGATATCATTTACACAATTACTATAAACCTACAAAAATTTCGGTATACCTTTGGAAATTACTTCATTATAGCTTACGATGCGTTTCCTAATACAGGTCGCTTTTAAAGTGATTCCTTTCGGCTTTTTTTTTAACAGTGTTCTTACGTTCGTGTTAAAATCGTCAATTTTCATAAGATCGACCTCCGGTTTCCTTTCAATAAGTTTCAGCAACGTTTGGAGGGTTATCACGATTAAAGAGGTAATATAATTATTTTTAATGAATTTTGAATGGTTCAATAAATGTATTTAACGGTAAAATGTTTCATCGGCGATCGAAATGATTAATCTCGTGTAATTTCGAACGTGTTGCAGTTTCGTAAAGCAATAAATGATTTGTCGGAGCAGAATAAAATTTTCGATAAACCGAGCAGTCCGTTGAATCACGACACGTTTACGAGAATTATTCGGATCTACGTGTGGACCATGTTCCTCGTTGTAACATCCTTCGTTGCCTGGAATATGTTCATTACTTACGATAGGACGGGAAGGTGGCTGAAAATTGTATTTGGTCAATAGACTTCCTACGAGAATCTCATGACAACTCAAGAATGGTGTATCTTTCCACGTTTAGTATTCCAATAGAATGGATCATTTGGCTAGCTCCGAATATAACCCAGACAATGGATCTCACCATACTAGGGTCTCTCGTTGGTTGGCTTGGATGGAAATTTTGTTTTCTGAACGAGAGATTGAACGACGTAATCGTGAGATCAAACGCATCGTCGCCGAAGGTTCTTTTTCTTTGTATTATATCGCCAATCAATCATGTTAGTTCACATGGAAGTTCAATCAATGAATATCTTGTTCCGATAGGTCGTCGTCACGTCGGACGTCTGCGCTGAAAGTTTACGCCTTCTGTCGAAAGCTCACTACAATATGTGCGCGATTGGTAGAGAAATAAACCGAGCGTTCAATTTCAGTGTGGTAAGCAATGACAGGAATGATTCATCATTGCTTTGGGGTTCTTCGAAATCGGTTGAATTGAGATTGACTTGGGTTAAGTTATTAAATAAATACGTATTTTTAATCGTAGATCGTCTCCGTAACAACTTCCTTTCTTACCGTGAGCAGCACCCTCTATTTTATTTTTTACGAAGTTCGCCGCGATGGCGAAAAGGACTACGGGATGATGATTTGGTACATGACGGTGCTGTTGACTTACAGCATTCCGATAGTCGCGATCGTAATAATTTGTCATTGGACGTCCGGTCAGGTAAACCATTGCCTTACCGATACACGTGATAACGCACCAGCGAATTCTTTTACGACCTATCCAACAGGCAATGGATGCTGGCATATTGATACACGAGGTTCGCGTGGAGAAAGCTGACTCGTTACTCTACGACGCTGTTAAATCTTTTTCACTACAGATGCACCATCAGAAACTCGAATTCACCGCTGCCGGATTTTTCCCCCTAAACTCCAGCCTTCTACAAACGGTAATATGCATCTTTTAAACTCGTAAGATGGATTTACCTTCCCAATTTCGGTCGTTCTTTTACAATTAATTTTTTCGACAGATGGCCGGAACTATAACTACCTATTTGGTAATACTGATTCAATTCGAACCGAAAGTATAGCGACTTCGTCACTAATAATTGCGAATATACGCGCGGAGAATTTGAAATATTAAGTGGCGCTATTTTGAAAAATCAAGTACCGTAATGGTAATACAACGAATAGTCCTTTTTTATTTACAATACGGAAACGTATTCCCTGTAACTTCACTTATTTACGAATCCACTTTTCTCACGGACAATCAAGTTTTTCAGGAAAACACGATCATTGTGCTCCGCAGAATTAACATACACAGCGTTCCATCCTTCTTGCTACAATTACCTAATCAGAAACCAGTCTATCTTCCTGCAAATCGTATACGACGATTTTTTACACAACAATTTTTTTCCGAGCAGTTACACCAATAATGGAAAAATAACCACTTACTTGGTGATTCTCATCTTATTTCCTCAAATTTGGGTGATTTGCTTAGACGTCCGCCAGCAGCTCGAAATAGCGTATGCGGTGCGAATTTATCAACATCGCGTATCTGCCAAAAGAGAAATCGTTCGAGGGTCACTTTAAATCCAGACGGACATAAAGATAGTAAAAATTAGGTTGAATTATTTTAATTTTCATTTATTTCGTGTTCATTGTTTTCAATATCATTATTATTGTTATTATTATTATTACTGTGGGCACAGTGCGACGAAGCATTGTGGGCTTGGATCAATTTGAATGAATTTGTGATCGACGTATGCTGCTGTCGTCGCTAATAAACTTGCTAAGATCGATAAGAAATGGAATGAAATTTTTTTCTATACTTCACACGCAATATATTCGTCACGACCATGAAAGCGACGAGTAATAATATTTCGCAGGAGCAATGCTATTAACGTCCTCGAATACACTCCAGTTAATGTTGTTTTGACAGAACGCTAGTCAATGTTGTTTTGATAAAAGTAAGAAAAAACGCAGAAAAAGAGTATCGACGGGACATTGGACAACGAGTTTGAACGAAAGTTCAGTTTTTCCAGAAGTTATCGGGAGCTCGGACAGAAACGATGGGTAGGAAAAATTCCCGATTGCCGAGCAACAGAAAAACGCGGTTGGAATCATCGAATTTTTGGAAAACGAGTTAGTAAGAAAATGGATTAATTGTTAGAAGAATCTTTTTAAATTCGAGCATTAAGAAAAGCTTTTTTCCGTGTAACAGGTAAAATTCGTACAGTCCGTGACTTTTACGATACCTTCGAGAGTGTAGCTTGGCTATGGCGTGTCCTTGGAATTTTTCCAATGATCGTTCACCATCGAAAGGACAAGAAAACTTACGAACCCAGCAAATTGTACTTCGCGTACAATATTCTGCTCTTCGCGATCATCATAATCGACATTATTTACTCTATGGATACGATAATGCAAGAATATGGGTAAACATTTTGAAAGTTAATATGTTTTTATAACTGTCGATGTAACGTCCAACGAAAATTACAGCGACACTCGTTGCTTTCGTCTCTTTCAATTAGAACGCTTTCGTTCGTGATGAAATCGACGATTTTCATAAGATTGATCTCGGATGTTCTTTTAATCACTTATCGCGGTGTATGGAGAGTTATCGTCGCCAAATGGGTAATGCTAGTATTGAGCAATGCTTTTTTATTCGATGATATGCAAGTTGTAATCCCAATAATCAACATCGCATTGATATTACTTTCCAATGCTTTTCAGTTAAGCCAAGCGATAAATGACTTATCGGAGCAGAATACTATTTTGAACAAACTGCACTGCCGACTTAATCACGACACGTTGACGAATATGATACGGATCTACACATGGAGTATGTTTCTCGCTGTGACATCCTTTGCTGCCTGGGATATATTTATTTCTTATATGATATCAGGAAGGTTAATGAAAAACACATTTATTTAACCGGCTTTCTACGAGAATCCAAGAACAGCTAAGGAATTTCATTTTTTCTGTTCAGTATTTTTATCAAATGGATTATTTGGCTGATTCCAATGATAATTCAGACGATGGATCTCACCATACTAGGGTCCCTCGTTGGTTGGCTTGGATGCAGATTTCGCTCTTTGAACGAGAAATTGAGTGAAGTAGTCGCCAGGGCGAACACGTCATCGCCGAAGGTCCTCTTTTTGTACTATCTTGTCAAAATCGTATCGATTCATGCAAGTGCAATGAATGTCTTGTTCCACCAGGTCCTCGTCACGTCGAATGTTTCCGCTGAAAGTTTGCGAGTTCTGTCGAAAGCTCACTACAGTATGTGTGCAATCGGTAGACGAATAAATCGTGCATTCAATTTTAGTGTGGTAAGCCACGTAAGCCATTAGATGAATGATTCATCATTCCTCCTGGTTTGTTTGGGTTGGATTGGATTTTTGTCCTGGCTATGATTCGGTTCGATTCGGTTTTTTCGTTGCCTTGGGCTTGTTTGGGTTGGATTCAGTTTTTGTGTTACATTGGAATTGTTTGGGTTCGAGTGAAACTTTTTCGTTACATCGTGCTTGTTTGGATTTCATTATGTTTTTTTTTTTGTATTGCATTGGGCTTGTTTCGATTGGTTTTGGTTTCTTTATAGTGGGTTCGGATGATGAAAAACGATGAAAAATATTGCAAGGTAAGCAAAAAAGTCATCATCTTTGATCGTAGATCGTCGTCGTCATGGCTTCCTTTCTTACCGTGATCACCAAACTCTATTTCATCTTTTACGAAGTTCGGCAAATGAGCGAAACGAGATATGAGCGAATTATTTGGTACGCGATGATAATATTGAATCACAGCATTCCTATTATCGTAATCGTGGTCATTTGTAATTGGACGTCCAATCAGGTAAAGCATCCGGTTACCCATGCAAGTAAAAAGACACCAGCCAATTGTGTTTATAATCTCTTCAACAGGCAATGAGCAGTGGCAAATTGATTCACGAGATTCGCGTCGAAAATGCGGACTCCCTACTCTACGACGCTGTAAAATCTTTCTCGCTGCAGTTGCACCATCAGAAACTCGAATTCACCGCTGCCGGATTTTTCCCCCTCAACTCCAGTCTTCTGCAAACGGTGAAAAGCTTTCAGCAAACTCTTAAAATGAATTTATCTACCGAATTCGCAAACGTTCTTTGAGCAATTAATGTCTTTCGACAGATGGCCGGAACTATAACGACCCATTTGGTAATACTAATCCAATTCGAACCAAAAATATAATGGCTTCGTCGATGATGTCAATGAAAATAAAATGTCACTCGAGGTAAAAGATTTTGCAAAATAATATATCCGTGTGATATCGTAGTATGAAATAAACATTTATTTAACAAATCAACAGCGCAGCGTGTACCCTAGCGTGTGGTCTAGTCTTTTTATCGTCTATTCAATGTTTCATTCGTTTCTTTTTTTCCTTTTTATTCATATTTTGTTTCATCGTGCTATTTTTACAGTCGAGAGTCTTGCCCCTTTGGCTACTTTTGCCCTCGATCATCCTAAACGGGACAACAGAATTTATAAAATTCTCCCTTCTCGTTCTCAAAGGTTTCAAGAACCGAAATATATCATAGTTTTTCTTTCATTTTTTTTGTATTTTACTTTCGTTTTATTATCATCCCCATACGCTAAATCACGATCTATTTTTACTAGGGAAATATAAAATTCGTCAAATTTCCTAATGCGATAGAATCCACTGGTTTCGAAAGAAAACCAATAACGAATGTCCACGACTAAGATCGATCGGTCTAGAAAATGCAATTATCAAATTTTCACAATTTTTTGTTTTCTATTACTCTTCGTATGTTGTTACCCTACCGAAACTTCATCTTTTGATGACCACAAAAAACGGATTTCTTTGTGATTTTTAAAAAATACTAACAACGCAATAGAAATAAGAATTGGAGCGTTAATTATACACTTATATAGGATCGAAAATCAATTTTTTTGTTTTACAGAAAATGCAAAATGGCGATTAAGTGGCCGGTAGAGCGAGAAGTTTTTTATTGGTCCTCCACAAGCGGGCGCAACAGAAGCGCAAAAGACCATCGAAATAAAAAACATTTTTCGTTAAACAACGGATGTCAGATTTGCGACAATCAATATTTTTGAATAATCGCGTATAACTAGCAAAAATTATGCGGATCACGAGAATATTTAGTTCCAGGTGGTCACGCATGTTTCTATTGGGTTCCCCAATGAAGAGCTTTGGACAAAAAACGTTGTTTTCCTTTTACGGATCACTGATCCGCCATATTGTATCTTTTTGTAGAATAAAAAATTGATTCGAGTGTCTATTATAGATATGGAAAGAAAATTCTCCAAGTTTCGTCTTAAATGCTTCATCAGTACTTTAAAAAAAAATCCCAAAGCCTTTATTTCTTCGATTCGAAGCTACATAAGGGCGCCAATCTTTTTTTCATTTTTTTTTATAGCTGATCCTCCTTTATTGTTCTTCGTTTTCTCACCGAATTTCGTTAATCTATTTTTGTTAAATATGAAATTAAATCGACGAAAGGCAAACGCAATCGTCTTCAGGCTCATAATTATTTCATTTCTCATTTTCTCCATTTTCCATCCGCCTTTATCCTCGTCTTCGTATCGTCTAACAACTTGACGATCGTATTAGCGATGTCCTGAAAACTTCGTCGGGATATTTCATCGCGCGAAGTCGTCGATATGGATTCATTTTTTGTTTGTTTTTCGTAATTCTCGGATTTTTAATATTCCCACGTGGGATGCCAATGTGCTTATTGGATCAAAATTCCGATAAACTTATAATTGAACCGTTTGAATTCTTCTAAAAACTCTTTCTATTTTGTTAGCTCGTTTTTCTATACAGCTTTATTCTCGATAAAGCATATATTTTTGCCGGGCAGCTATCAAAGCGAGATTTTTCGCTTTGAAGAAGCTCTCGTGGAAATTTCTTGTTGTTTTTTTCTTTTCGCTTTTTCGGCTTTCCGAATTTTCGTTACGATATAACATTGTGGTATTTTACAGAGAGACTCTTGAGGGTCGAGGGCGTTCGATCAGTCGTGCCAATCATCGATCACTCTTCGTCAATTACTACTCCAGTCTCTTTGCGTATTTACAGTTGGGTGTCTCGATCGTGCGCGAGCTCAGCTCAAGATAGTCTTTTCCGGCTAACCGAATCGAGCACCCGAGGCTCGACAAGTAAAATAGGAACCTGCGTCAATCGAATGAAACTCGAAGTTTCAACCAAAGCTGAATCGTATTTACTGCACTCGTAATTATTGCGAACAGAATATTTTTAACTATAATTTACCGAGCCGGCCGATTCAATGTGTAGATCGATGGGGTGGCTCGTTACAGGCAATTAAAAGAGAATTCATACTGGAATTCAGTCAAATCTGGAACCAGTGCTGGATTGAGCCGGCGCGCAAACTTTTTTTCGAACAAACTTTGTCACGAAAACAACAAATCAACAAAAAAGGTTGAACAAAAAAGGTGAATTTCATTTAAAAATTGGTAATCGACGAGAACGAATTAACGCGTAAGAATTAATTAGTCATTTCCACGCTTGGGAACCAAGACTCCCATAAACTATCCATTACAAGTTTATGAAACTTCCAAAGCTGCTTTTGACTAATTTCAACTGCTGGAGTGTTTCGAATACATCAGTCATTCGATGGCACGTTTTTCGTGTGTCTAGCACGCGGAACACGCGAAAACTATTTAAAAGTCTAATTCGTACAACCTTCAAGTTTCGTCGTATGACCCGATAGTGTTTGGAACTCTCTCTACACGACTAATCCAGCACTGATTGGAACATCCGTAAATTCGCTGGCTCAACGAACTCCATTCGGTTTTGCGACAATTTAAAAATCGGTTTTACGAAAATATGATCGAACCCACCGAAACAACGATTTAACTCGAGCCGAGCGATCACTTTCGTGCAGTGGATAAGCGTACTTTTCGTTTTCGCGAGGTTTTTTCGATTTTCGCCGAAACTTCGAGCGATTAACACTTTTCTCCTTATGTACACGTTGAATGACTCTTAGGACCGTGAAAAAAAAAAAACGTTTCTTCTTCGAGACATATTTTTTGACTAGATGGAACTCCTTGAAGAAATAGATCGTGCCACTTTCCTTTCGATGTTCAGGTTTTCTTTTTTCGATTGTATATTTACAGCTGCACGTTATTTTTTGTTCCGATATTCGAAAGAATTCGTATTTTCCAAAATTGATATTGTGGAATTCCATAAGGAGAAGAAGTGTGGAGAATGGAAGGGTAGAAACTAATCGCGGATATGGAAAATTCGAAAAACTCGTCAAACTACCAACTGGCTTATAGAGCTCGCGGATATTTTGTGCATGCCCCCCCCCCCTTCCGCCAATACGAAGCTTCAACGAAAAATCGTAAACCCAATTCGCATTTCCCGGTCGTTCAACTTCGCATCCCCGATCTCAAAATCGCCTTTTCGTATCTCAAAGCTCGATCAATGATGCGGAATAATTCACGATGGAAAAATGATCGAACGGACAGTCGTATCAGACCGGTGCGCTTGGACGCCTGCACAAGCCCGCGATTATCGAGCGAAGGTCACTTTCGCGTTCTCTGATAGGAGACTTGCAACGACGAAGAGGTTCTCGCGAACCCAAGTCCTCCCCTATCCACGGTCAATCCTCCTCGTAATCCTCCGAGGATTCGGACGAGGAAGTTATCAGAGCTGCGGATAAACTCGCTACTCTTGTCGTCCCTGTCAAATTTGATTGCAATCGTAACCTCTGGGCGTTCCAACATTCGGGCAACGAGTGAGATCCGTTGTTCGCCTTTTCCTTTGTAGTCGGATCCGTCATACGACCGAGCTCCATCATCGAGCCACGCCGTCTCGTACTTCTCGAACTCTCTGTCCGAAAAAAAATCAAAGAAACACCATAATCCAAAGGAAGAAATTGTTAATCATCCGTGACAGAGTCGAAATCGATTCTCTTCAGTTGATTGAAATTTGTCATGAGAAAAGATGGGCGGTGTTCAGTCAAGAATTAACTTCGTTGAGGCAGGATTCTAGTTTGAAAAGAAATCAAAATTGGAAGAAAATGATCGTCTGAAACGGCCGGAAAACATTTAGTGTGGTGCACGCATCGCTGATTAAGCGTCAGTCAATTTTTTCAGAATTTTCTTTTCTTTACAAAAAACGCTTCAACGCTTTTAATCGCTAAACTACTTTTTTCTGACGCTTGGTGCTAAAATTATCGAAACTACTGAACCGATTGTTATGAAATTGAAACCACATATTCTTTACATCTACAGCAACGGACTGATCTAAAATTATTTAAAAGTTTTGAGTTTTACTATTTTTCTTGACAAAAAGCGGTGGAAAGACATGCAATTTTTAGATTGCCCATGTTTGAATGTTCAATAATCATTACGCTTCAACAATAATTTTGTGATTCGCCTAGACGAAGTCGCGGGCAAAAGCGAGCAATTTATAATTTATGTAATAATTTATGGTGCGCGTAATCTGTTCGAGCTTTCGTGTCATTGGGCGAAGCTTTTTTCTCAAACAACCATTGTTTGAAATTTTAACAGCAACGCAGATCAACTTACTAATCGCGGCGTTGCCTTCGACCGGTGTTTTGTATGTTAAAAGAGAATAAAATATATAATAAACATTTTTTTAATGGATTTCAAGAGTGTATTTATTAAGCCTAACAAACCTTGTATCAATCTCTTTATTCATAAAGTAATTTAAAAAATCATAAAAACAATCTATTTTTTTGGAGTGCCCAAAGAATCCTGCCTTAAAGTAAACGTCAATCATCGATTTGTTACTTCGTTCAAAATCAAAGTAATCCGTTGAAGATAATAATTTTTATGAAATCACAGGTTATTTCGAACCCAACATTTTATCTTGAAAATTGATAACTCGAAAGTGGATTTCATAAACGGATCAATACGTAAAAGCTTTATTAAAAACAGCGTGGGTACATAGTACTGTACATACTTTGACGGACGAGTCCTTTTAATATATCCTTCAAGATTTTGAAAACTAGTTGTTTTATATATCCTTCAAGATTTTGAAAACTAGTTCAAAATACTTGTTGAAATTTTGGGCAAACGCGATTTCAATTCGAAAGTCAGTTTTTTTTTCTCGATCATGATTCAAATGCAACATAATAGCTCGAAAGTAGCCCAGGATTTTAATTTTAAAAAAAATCAGTTTCGATACTTTCGAGAACTTTTCATTTTGGATCGAAAGAAATCAAAAACCTCCCAAAAACGTCGCGTTAACGACGTACATAAATTAACAGAAGCTAATTTCAATAGAATGTAATAAGAACGTTGATGATTTGTGAATATAACTTGAAATATGTTAGTTTCGTTGATTATCGATCGACGGATTAACGTTTTTCTGCCCAGCTTTGATCATGAAAAATGATTTGTTTGAATCAAACGGAGCAGTCTTGACATATTGGCTTGCCGAGATTTTCTTTAATTTTCTATCATATCACATATTCGCATCCACCATATCCCTCAAGTTAAGGGCGTCGTCAGAGAGGAAGCCGTCATATTGCCGTCATATTTTTTCGATAAAAATACGTCACGATGTTTATAATTGATTCAAACAAGTCATTAGTCTCTCTCTATATTTTCATTGTTCACTTTTTCGAAAATACGAGATTCCCATAAGGAGGTAGAAAATTGAGTCTATAACTAATGTCGGTCTACCTATTAAATCAGTCCTAAGGCGGTCTACCTAATTTCCTAGCCGGTGACGTCAAACTTTCGGGCCTCATGGCCGTGTATTCGTCGCTCTCGTCCGGATCCTCAAGTGTGTCCGGTATCTCCGGGGTGGCTATGCTGTCTCTACGAAATAGACCGATTACCGATTGAAATTTCGGTTGCTCGATACCACCTAAAAAAGTTGCTGATGGCGAGCTATACGCGAGGTACTCTTTGTTCGAGCACCAGGCAGGAAACTCGTTTTGCTTGACTGGCCTGGCTGCTTCGTAGTCGTCCTCGCGTTTCCACGGTAGAACTGATTCCGTTGCTGTCGGCGTAGTTACCCGGAAGCTGTCGCCTTTTGTGTAGAAATACAAACTTATTTCGACTGGATATTCCATTATTAAATAGCTTTACATTCGCTTCATTGATTCATTTGTTCATCCATCCAATTGATTCATTCATTTCGTTCACTTAATTCATTTCACTCGGTTCGTTCATTCGTTTTTTCTCATTTGTTTCATTTCGTTCATTTGTTTTGTTCATTCTTTTCATTAATTCGTCTCGTTCATTCAATTAGTTTCATTCATTCATTCATTCATTCATTAATCTATCGATGCACCATTTAATCAATTAACTAGGCCTGTCTTTCAATTTTCTTCATTTTTAAATTACTCATTTGATTATTGATTCGAAAAATAAGAAAGTAATTATTTCATAATGTGTTTAAGTCCATTTGGAATCAATCGATTATTTATCGAACAGTGAATTGTATTAAATTTCAATTGGTTTTTTAAATATTCGGTTTGTAGGAATTCTCGTACCTTCTCCTCGCTGCTTTCGTCCACCATCACCATCGCTCTCCGCATCTTCTTCATAGTCATCACCGTCGTTTCCATTATCAGTGTGCGAACCCTCGCCGCCAGGATTCGAATCTATCGACGACAGGAGCATGATTGACGAAGTCGAACGGATGAGGAAATTAGAAGTGACATATATCGACGGTACAGAGCTCGTCTTTTTGATAAGCGAGATTTTTTTTTTACCGGAAGCGCGTGCAGTGAAAGTAATCGCGGAGTCCCAATCTTCCTTGCTCGATGGCTTCGAGTTGTCGTCGTCGTTCTCCGTCTCGTAAAGCACGCCGTTCATGTAATCTGAAAACGGTAGCGGATTAGTCACGGGAAATTTCATCAATCGTCTATTCTCAAATGTAAAAATGTTTTTACGCCTTCACTCGTGCTTAACGATTACAAAATGTGACGCGGAAGGTTTCCCTTCGTCATTAATTCATGTAAAAGACGACAGAAAAATAAAGGTTGTCTAAATAGCTTCACCTCAATAAACATCGAACTTCATTTACTTGGAGACAATAATTTAACCATTATTGTCCTTTAATTCCCCAATATTATGGGAGAATCTGCATCGGTTTGAAGAAAATGTATTGAATTTGGCCCGTTTTTCGTCAGTTTTTCGTAAATAAAAGTAAAAAGATTTAAAAAAAAGCTTCTATAGCGCCATAAAGAATGACGTTAAAAATGTTCTCTCAAAATTGGAAATAGATATCTTCAAAACTCTTCCTTTGAGAATGTACACCGTTTTGAAAAACACCATTCCGAGAAAAACGCGTTAAAAGATTGTAGTCCCGTTCGGTCCCGTTTCGTTCCCTTTCGACAAGAAACGCCGTAACGACCGTAATAATTTGAATTTCGATTTAAAAATTTGAGAGAATGTTTATAACAGTGTTTAATATACGATAACGCAAAAAAAGAAGATTTTTTGAACATTTCACGCTGTGACGTCTCTTAAACGTATTGTATTTTTTTTTATTTTCAAACTCAAAAGATCAGTGATACCCTGTTCACTAGTGAATCCGCTATAGTACTACCTTAAATCGTGAAATGTTGATTTGTTAAAAGGACGATTTACTTCGTATTGCAAATGAAACCAAGGGACTTATGATGACATTTGCCTGGAATTCGTTGATGATTTTGATACACACGAACCTTGAGAGAAAAGTTTCGTCGATCCATTCTGCTGTTGCAGCTCCGGAAAGCTCACGTGATTCTGCTTACTGCCATCCTAAAAAAAGTACATCGAATATTTACAATTCGATCGTTGCAATTTTTAACTATTCTCGCATAACACACGTATATTCAAGTAAATCCATTGTTGTGCATTTTATCATTCAGACGATTCACCTTGAGCAACTTTTTGCTACGCTTGTGACGATGCTTGTGCTCTCCCATCATTCGTCTTATGTTCATATGCATCTTGTAATTGACCTGAGTTGAAAGATCGCGATCGTTTACGGCGTGACGACTGTAGCTCAGACGACGATGCTGTAAGGCATAAGTCTGGCCGAATACGTTTAGAACCAACCCGATGAGACTGGAGAGTCTGTCTCCGTACTCGATGTTTTTTGGGTTTTTTTTTTTAATTCAGGAAGAAAAAACTTGGTTAATGTGATCGGTCAAAGGATCGTGCAATTAAATCAATAAAAGCAAAAGGGGAAAGTACTAGCTTCGGGAATCGGATGTTTTTTTTTTACTTCCAGTGACTAAAGCTAGAATTTTTCTTCATGGTATTGATAAACCGAAATGTTTTCGATGAAAAGCTATTCGAAAGTGCGTTTAGACCATTGTAGCGGTTTCCAAATAATTTCCTCCCAAAAAACAAATTCACCGAAACCGAGATATTTAAAATCAAGTTTAAAAACGATCTTTAAAACTATTTGACGTGAGGAATAACCTGATTTTCAACACTTTTGGAATCAATCGAACTCAAGTTTCGACTGAAAGCGAAAATGGTCAATTTTCACGCCAAATTCGTCAAAATTTTGACGTTTCCGATCGACCGATCGTTTTGAAAGACGACATATTGTTGTCGCAACGATTTTCATCGTCGTACGGTGAATCATGGTTTTTTGGGTCGTTAGGTACGAATAAGAAGCTGAATTTTCGAAAAATGAGTTCGTACGAATTTGTATCGGCTGTATTGGATCCGCTATTGCCAAATTTGAAAGCTTGACATCAGATTCGATTTCAGTGACTTCAAAGACTGTAACATTTAAATTATGGGAAAAAACTAGCAATTTTGCTTTGTGACACGAAAGCGTCACGAAAAGCTCACCTTTATTGCTGAGCTGTTATTTATCAATCATTTTTTGAAAATTGATTCTTATTTCTACAGGAAGTATTTTGCGGAAGGTTTATTGGGAAATACTTGGAATTTGGGAGAAGTGATACAACAGTCCAATATAATTTGAAGACTTACTCTCTTGTAAGGCTTGCATAGTTCTTCCGCGAGGAGATGATGAATCTTCGCGTCTGTCAAGTCCTTTCGGGAAGGATAATATTCCAATTCTTGAAGATCGATGTTCCAACCGGGTTCCAATTGGCTACAACTTGGACTTGAGAAAGCCTCGTTAAGGTACGCGTTTTCATTTGGTTTGCTGATAAACCTAGTGTTTTTTTTTGTTAATTACCTGGAATTGAATTGACCGGTATTGCTGTAATTTCGAAATATGGCTGACATGCTCTCAGTACCACTGATGTTACCGATCGTCGAAGCGTTTCTTCTTATATAATCGAGAGCGTCCTTCATCGCGAGCTTCGAATAAGTTTCGAGGATTTTTGGCTCGGCGCCGCAATGATTTCTCACCAGATAAGGGCGAATAAATTTATTGTCGAATCTCTTGAATCTGAATGATAAAAAATTTGTTCAAATCATAAATACCATAGGAGTTTTTATCAAATTCTTATGATAAATCATATTCATGCGTAAATAGCGTTTCTATAATTATCGATGTACTCACTTGTCTCTGACGTGATAATTGCCATGTTTCCCAAGAATATCTTCCACTCCAGCCATAATGTGGTCCATTATCTGTTGATAACAAAATCCGGACAATTGGCCGATGGAAAAATAACAACAAATTTTTCAAAACAAAAAAAACAGTTCGATTCTTGAAAAACAAGAGATTTTTTAGAAGAAAAAAAAAACAACTCTCACCCTTTCGTGAATTCTTTCGTTCATCGTTGGTTTTCTTTTCTCGGCCCTCTTGACGTTTAGTATTTTGACCAAGGGTTTAATGGTGATTCCCTAAACAACCGATAATCGTCACATTGAAACAGTCAGCCATCACTAACGAGCCTTCGTTTCTTTTGTTTCTAAGGTGGTTCGATTTTTAGGTTTTTTTTTATCAGGTCTGCAATTGCGTTTTTTTCAGAGTCAGTGGAGATTTATCCGGTATTTAAAAAAATATAGATTAATTATTGTTTATCTACAAAATCTATTATCTGAAAAAATATGGATTGTTAACGAATCTATCGTCTTTAAAAAAATATAAGATTCTAAATAAATACTTATAATAAATAAAAAATATAGTTTACATAAATACTATGAATAAAATATATTATAGAAATTATATTAATAAAAAATATATATATTGTTAACGAATAATCACAAAAAAAAGAATTAAATCGTCGCGAAATGAATTTTTCCAATATCTACGGCGACCCAGAAAGATTAAGGAAGCGACAATAGCGATGCAATGAAAATATTGATCATTCTAGCCCGGACTTTTCAACACTCTTGACTTCCCCCTCTTTTACAAATCAACGCGTGCGTAAGCGAAAATAAAAGGAGCCAGAAGAATTTACAAGGTCGAGTTCTCGGGCCCCTCAATGTTGACACGACCGTAACGCTAATTCGCTCGAATTATACATCACCTGAATAAACACGGTAAAATATATGACCGCTATTGTTGTCGTGACGAACATTGGCTGAAGTGGCACGTGTTTTGGATCGATCAGTAGGACCAAGGCGAATGCTACGGCACCTCGCAAGCCACCGTACGACATTACGAATTTTTCTACTTTGTCGAGCTTGTGAAGGCGAAATCTATTCGCGAGAGCGGCGAGGACCATGACTCCTAAAAATATGGACAATCCTCGATAAATCGTCATTTCCGTTTGCACAAATCGTAATTCCGAATTTTTTGAGTTCATTTCTCCGAAAAGAAAAAAAGTTTTCGAATTAAAATTTTCCCAGACTTTCATTGAAGAATATTATTCTGACGATGAAGACCCGATCAAAATCAACATTAAAATCGACAATTTCACTATCGGAACGGACACCCTTTTTTCCCACGTTCCATTTTATAGAATAAAGGCTTGAAGTGCTTTTTTTTTATTCTTTATTCCACGTGGAAAAAGGGAGGAAATTTCTCACCCAATATCCGATATACGGAACAGCACACTATCGTCATAAGGACGAACCACGTATTCCAATCGTGACGATTGTTTACAGTTGCCACTCCGAGAAACATAAATATTATAGTCTCGGAACTGCTAGATAACATTTTCATGGTGTACTTCACCGTCGTATGCGACTTGTGGGATATATTTGCCTCCACGTAATTCTTCATTGTTATACCGCAGAATGTTATTCTGTAAAAAGAAAAGAAAAACATGAAATCGCAACAATTTTCGAATTATACAAATTTTTATATTTACAAATTATCTTTTGCAAGAGAATAACAATAATAATTATTATTTGAAAAAATTTATATATAATAATTAAAATATAATAATTATCATTAAATTATGATCATAATTATTATTAAATGATTTGGAATTTAAAAAATACTTTTTTGTATAACAATTGCGAATTCAATAAATTACTCTAATAATTAGGATTACAGGTAATAAGTTATTATTCGAATGATAATGATTATTCGAATAATAACTTATTAGCTGTAATCCTAATTGTTAACGTAATTTATTGAATGCGCAATTGTTATGCAAAAAAAAAATATTTTTTTAACTCAAATCATTCATTACAATTACAATTTCAATTTCAATTTCAGAAGAAATAATTTAATAATAATAATAATTACTATTGTTTGTTCTACAATTTGTAGCATACAAATTTCTTCTGTAAGAAAAAAACAAACAAGATTACCGCTAGCCATCAATAAGTCAAATTAATTATACAAATTATGTCTATGATTGGAATTACACAAAAATTACGATTATGAAAATTGATGTAAATTCGTAAACCCGAGCGACGACACAAAATTGTATGTTATTAACTAACTTTACTCGACACAAATCGACGTTTTAGTTTTATTTACAGTAATAATTAAGCGATAAAAAACAGATCGAATTGAACGGAAGTTTCAACCAGTTAAAATTTTATCACTGGCCAGCCGCGATTCCTATATTAATTGACTTCCGTTCCTTTCGTACGAGAGCGTTTGAAGAATTCAGCATTGAAGGGAAACGCGAGCTTGAAATTTTAATCCCTTCGTGTATTGATGTCGTCAGTTCGGTATCGATCGGTACGTCAGCAACGTATGGTATTGCTACGCGACAAATTTCTGCACAATGTAATATAATATGTACACTAAACGACGCGGCCGACGCTGGTGGACTTGCGGTCTGGTTTTGGACCCAGCGGACTTTCGAATTAAGCAGCGTTGCACGTCGCTGATACTCAGAGCGGTGACCGCTTGATCGTGCAACGGGGCTTGCGCGTAAACTGTACGGAGTAACAGGAAATTGATCCGATTTTGCTCAAGATGTGAATCGAGGACGGTATTAGAGTTTTTTTTACCACAACACGGGCCGTAACGGGGTTGGAAACTCTTTTCGAAAGAACCAAAATAAGACGTAGTAAATCGGAAAAATCGAGAACATATTTAGAAAACCGAAAAAATCGATAATTAATTTATTGTCGAAAAAATCGAGTTTTAATGTGTTTTTTACGATTTTTTCATAGAAATTTTGGGTTTTTCGGGAAATTAGTGGTAGATTCGTGTTCAGGGGATCAAATTACATCGTAAAGG
>JAPYZI010000906.1:0-39515 GCA_030523105.1 Ophioninae sp. A BG-2022a
AATCGAAAAATCATCGGATATAAATGATTAAAAAAGCAATTTGAAGAGGAAATCATAACGAAGAGATTGAGCGCAAAATGGAGTGCCAAATCCTAAAGGAAAAAAAGTTATCGATGATTGAGTGAAAAAACGTATTTTGCCCAAAAATCGAAAAAATTTTTTGATTTTTAATATTTTTTTTATTAGTCCATTTAGATGTAATTTGATCCCCTGAATACGAATCTACCATTCATTTCCCCCAAAACCCAAAATTTCAATCAAAAAATCGTAAAAAACTTCTAAAAACCCGATTTTTGTTGGTGTGTGCAGTGCTTTCGAAGAAAATTTGTTGATATTCGTAATCAGCGGAAAATTTCCGATGAAATAGATCCTTTAGAGAGTATCAAAGCGAAAAAAAAATCGATCAACCTTCCGCGCCACTTTTTTGGAATCTCACGGCGCAATCATTTTGGAATATAATAATCGCAATATGCGTAATCGAGATCGCTCGCCTACGAATATACACACATTGGCTTTGTTTGGTTGAATCAGTCAGGTGGCAGAAGCTTCTAACCTTATTTTTAATCGTTTCCTAACCTCACTTTTCCCGAAAGCTCACATACACTTACGTATTCAGTACAGCGAACAAATAAAATGCGCAATTCCAAATTGATCCCGTTACTATCTATGAGCGCATTTATACCTGTTCCTGGAAGGTATCACTACGACGTTTTCCACACGATTCGTTGAGGTTTCCTCGTTAGCAGCGTTAGACTCGTGTAGGCGTATAAAAGCCGACACACTAGGAGAGCACATCACAGTCGTTCCGAGATCGCGGAACGTTCATCTCCGCTACGTATTTTCTGTTACCATATTTTTTCCCCAGTTCGAGGAACGAGGTTGATTCACTGTCCGGCAAAGTTCAGAAAAATGCGTTGTTCCGCGTTTTTGCTGTGTCTAGCAATGGCAGCCGCGGTGTCAGAGGCTACTCCCAAAGGAGCCCCCGATAACACGGAATTGCATTTGAGCGACGGTCAAATTCGGGGAACTTTCATGACTTCTCGCCTCGGAAGACGCATCTACGCTTTTCGGGCTTTGAGATACGCCGAGCCACCGACCGGCGAACGTAGATTCAAGGTAACGCGAAAATTCTCGTTTCTTTTTCAAAATTCGAGCAGTTTTTTCGATTTTTCAAAATTTTTTTTTGTCGTATCCTGTGTATAAAATTTTTCTACGTATTATGGAATCAAAACGTTTTTTTTTTTTTGGAAGTCACTTTGCGAGATTTTGGTGACGAAGGACTAGACAGTAAATAGATATGGGCGAAAATACATGCATATACTCTTCTTTCTTTTTCAAAATTCGAGCAGTTTTTTCGATTTTCGAAAACTTTTTTTTGTCGTGTCCTGTGTATAAAATTTTTCTACATAATATGAAATCAAAACGTTTTTTTTTTTTTGGAAGTCACTTTGTTAGTTTTTGGTGCCGAAGAACTTGAGAATAAATAGTTTCGTATGAAAATAGAGGTGGAGTCTCGGATTGAAAAATGATAAAATGGGAATTGAATTTTAGCAAGCAGTTCCGGTGAAAGCTTGGTCCGACGTGTTCGACGCTACGGACGAGGGTCCTTCGTGTCCTCAGCCCGGTGGTGTCAAGCAATCCGAGGATTGTCTTCGCCTGAACGTTTACACGACTGAGGTAAAAAAAAAAAGAAAAGATTTCTTTCGTGACAATAACGTTTGTTCTCGTCGTATCGAAGATGATTCGAAAATGGTATTTGATTTCAGTTACCAACGAAGAAGGGAAGCGCAACGTTTAATCCTAACAAACCGGTTATCGTATTCTTCCATCCTGGCGCGTTTTACGTGTATTCAGGCCAGAGTCATATGTTCGGACCTCATTATCTTTTGGATCAGGACGTCGTCCTCGTAACCGTGAATTATCGTTTGGGATCATTGGGTAATTGTAGTTTTGGTTATATCGGCTCTTTGTTGCATCGATCCTGAGTTTGCGTGACGTATCGATGGCAATTCGGGTTTCAGGTTTCATGAGTACAGGTGACGCGGTGGCACCTGGAAATCTTGGTTTGAAGGATCAAGTCGAAGCGCTTCGTTGGGTAAAAAAGAACATTGCTTCGTTCGGTGGAAATCCAAACAGCGTGACGATAACCGGTTGCAGCGCGGGATCTTGGAGCGTCGCGCTTCATCTGTTATCACCGATGAGCAGAGGGCTCTTCCATCGTGGTATCCTAATGAGCGGTTCGCCAATTTATCAGACTCCTCTTCAGCCTCATCAGTACAACCTGGCTGTTAAGCAAGCCCAATTCCTGGGTTGTCCAAGCGACAACTCTCAAAAGATTCTCGACTGTCTCAAGACCAAGGATGCAATAGAGATGGGCGCGACATTGGGACAATTCGCAGTGAGTGATGAACGATCCGTTGTTGGTTGTTATTGGATTTGTTACGATTGTTTGGGTTTGTTTGGATTTGTTGGTCGATGCTTATGAGTATCGTTATCCAGGAATGGCACGGTGATCCCGTTCTCGTTTTCGCGCCCGTAATCGAGCCCGTGGTACCCGGAGTCGAAAGATTCCTAACGGATCAACCTTCGGACTTGATAAAGCGCGGTGAATTCGCTCATGTACCCGTGATCGTTGGAGTTACGAAGGATGAGTTCGGTGGCGTCGTTGTGGGTGAGTATTCTCATCGTGATCGCGAGGTCACCGATGTCAAGGTTGATTATCGCAGGTGATTTTTAATTTTGTTCAGGCTCCGTTGAATTGGCTCAAAACGGTAACGCATCCGTATTCGAAGACCTGGAAGCGAACTATGAAAGAATAGCTCCGATCAGCTATCTGTACGAACGGGACACTCCAAGGTCAAGGGAGATCACCGCGGGCCTGAAACAATTCTATTTCAAGGGACAACCGATCAGCTTGTCCAACGTCGATGGTCTGTCCAAGGTAAACTCGATATCCGAACGAAACCTCAATTCCACTAGCCAAGTTTCGGTGCTTTATGATTCTCTTTTGGTATTTCACAGATTTACGCCGACGGCCTCGTTATCTTCAACGTTAACAACTTCGTTAAATTGATGGGCGAGCACTCGACGGCACCCGTTTACTTCTACGAATTCGCGTATCAGGGACGATACAGCTTTTCCATGTGGACCAATCCGAAACGACCGTTTGGTAAGTTGCAACATCGTACGAGTGAAATTACTGTTTTTTAGATATCATTAAAATTGATTTTTGGTCGAATCCATTCGTTGGTATCGATGGATCGTTAAATTCTGAAGAGAAAAGTCCTAGAACACTTTTCTCTAAGTTGTACCGTTCCGGAGATATCGATGGATAACTGATAGCCAATCACGTGAGCCGACGGGCGCCAGTAGGCGACACGCTCAAGGATATTTTTAATATTTTTAATCGCTATATTTATTTTCCAGGTGTTGTGCATCACGACGATCTTTTGTACGTATTTTACAACGAAGCGTTCCCCTATTTCGCAACAAGCGATCCCGAATATGAGACGGTGAAAAAATTCACCGCGATTTGGGGAAGTTTCGCGAAAACGGGTCAGCCCATACCCGCTAACAATCCGAAATTCGCGCGAGTCTCGTGGCCAACGTACAACTTGAGGAGCAAGCAGTATCTTCGTATCGACGATCAATTGACCGTTCAGTCTAACCTGTACGCGGACAGGATGGCTGTATGGGAACGCTACTTCCCTATCGTTAGCACACCAGCTGCCGGTACATCCACCAGGGCAACCAAAGGAAAACGCCACCACCACCACCGTCATTAAGAATCTCCCTGATCCAATTTAATTTCTATCACGTGTGTATCACGTAATGATCTACGATAATGTTTATGAAATAAAGCATGCGTAAACGTTTATGACGTACTTACGAGTCTTGTGTCATTGTTTATTCGATCATCCGAACGAGTTTCCAAAACGTCCTGCTCGAAAAAGGCAACACTTGGCTCATTTGCCGCCATCTTGACCACTTGCGAAAACACTTGCCTAGGACCCTAACCTCACTGTAGAAAAAAATACGAAGCGTCAGTCCGTGGAATTCATACACGCAAAGTTTGATGATTTGATTTCACATTAAAACTGATGAATCTGTCGAAAATCGTGATTCGATGGTGGCTATCGCGTCAATGTGTCGTGACAAGATGTATTTGCACAACCGTCTACCCCATCGGAACAGTTCACCGATTCGAACAAATAAACAATGAATATTCCTAATTATAGACAGATATTGCACAAACGCAAGCTCCGAGGGAGCATAAAAAAGTTCGTCCGTGCATTAATCATCGACACGAACGCACACAATGTCCACAAAATGAAGCGGGGGAGTTCCCGGGACTGAGTAAGGTATCATCGCGAATTAAACACAAGCAGACGTTATAGGGCACACCACACGTTCAGATGAGTCGTCATGTACACAGATCGAGGACTATAAATGACAACGCTCGAGCAGTATCGCATTAGTTTTCCGGCGGAGCAACGTTGTCGACCTCGCTACGCCAAAACCGTCTTAGCGCGATAGAACGATAAGCAAGTGGTCAGGTGGTAAAAAGATCTTCCGGAACATTGTCATCAACGTTGAGTCAACATGAGACACCTTATTGCATACCTATCGCTACTCTTCTTCGCGCTCTTGATGTCCGTCTGTGAAGCCGGCGAAAATTCGAAACAAACACCCGAAACGTTCGAGTTGGACACACTGAACGGAAAAGTTCGCGGATCTTACATGACCACGCGACTCGGGAAAAAAATTTATTCTTTCCGCGGTCTGAGATACGCCGAAGCCCCGATTGGACAGCAGCGTTTCAAGGTACGGATCGTAATGTTGATGTTTGGATTGGCTATCGTGCGATAACAACGTAAACCTATTGTTTCTTTCGTAATTTTGTATTGGACAATTATTGGTCAAGAAATAATATAGGCAAATAAATATTAAGTAGTCTTTACGCTACGAGCATCAACTAACTTTTTTTTAGCGATCGTTTCTGTGCTATACAACCTCAATGTTAAAAAATTGTTCGGCTGATGGTAGACCGGAACATAAAATAAACAGATTTCTATACTATTTACAATCGTTCTTATGGTCTTATATAAATGTATATTTTCTTAAATTAACGTTATGAATCTTATTTTGTACTGTCTTTTTACGCTTCATTGCGCAACAACTGGAAGCACAGAGGGCGTGACTGATAGTCGAGCCCTGCGTTTACTTCCGATACTGGCTTTCGCGAGTGTTTTCTCGTTCTGTACTCGGGTCTCTCTAATTATTGCAATCTTGTTCAATTTGCCGGGCTCTTCCAACTTCACGCGACGTTTGTCAGTCATTTGTCTGCTTTTGTACTTCGCTCAAGGAAAAATCTCAGAAAATGCATATGTCTTCAATTTAATATTCCCAAGTTTGTGTATCGGGCTTGAGTGAGTAATGCTAAACCGAGTATATCTTATCGCGTGAGAAGTGTATTATTCAAATCCTCGCAAGGCGTCTTTGTTTTCCCGTTTTCCCCAATGAGTAACAATACACGCGTTTGCGAAGGTCATCGATAATTTTTCCGCACTCGTTATCTTCTAGCAAGCAGTGCCGGTCGTTGCTTGGAAGGACGTCTTCGATGCGAGCGTTGAGGGACCGTCCTGTCCGCAGCCGGAAGCAAGATTGCCATCGGAGGATTGTTTGCGTCTCAATGTTTACACCACTAAGGTAAATAAAGCGATCGAGAGATCGATGCGTGCCGAGTATGAGACCTGGATATATTCATGATGAAAATTACAATCCGCAATGACACGTAGTACGAATAATGTTTTAAACCGATTCTAGCTACCATCGGGTACTCCCGGCGAAGCGAAAGATGAGAAGAGACCGGTCATAGTCTACTTCCATCCCGGCGGTTATTACGGATCTTCAGGACAGAGTTTTATCGAAGGACCCCAATACCTCTTGGATCAAGATATTGTGCTGGTTGTTGTTAATTATCGTTTGGCATCTTTAGGTAAATTGACTCGAAACACCAATAAACTGTGAAACGACTTCAATTTGACAATCGTTGATTGAATTTTTTCAGGATTTTTGAGCACCGGAGATTCCCTCGCGCCGGGTAACTGGGGTCTTAAAGATCAGGTCGAGTCGCTACGTTGGGTACAAAAGAACATAGCTACTTTCGGCGGTGATCCAAACTGTGTTACGATCGCCGGATACAGCGCAGGCTCATGGAGCATAACCTTACATCTGTTATCGCCAATGACGAACGGTCTCTTCCACCGTGCTATTGCGATGAGTGGATCGGCTATTTATCAGACACCTCTGCCGCATCATCAGAAACATCTCGCCCACAAGCAAGCCGAGCTACTCGGATGTCCCACTGACACAACGGGCAGTATGCTCGTTTGCCTCAAATCGAAAACCGCTGACGAGATCGGCAATACTCTCTGGGACTTTTTCGTACGTTTTTGGTAACTTCTCACCGGTCAGGATGGAAAAGTACTTTCGATTGTACTTGATAATGAAATTCTGATAGATAGTAGCATTCAGAATGAGCCGGACCCGACGGCGATTAATTAATCCATTTACCTGATTTTCTATCAGGAATGGAACGGCGATCCAATTCTGGTGTGGGTACCAGTCGTCGAGCCGGAAGTTCCCGGTGTGGAGAGATTCCTAACGGCTCAACCGGTTGACCTAATAAGAGAAGGAAAGTTCCATCGCGTGCCTATCATTACCGGAGTGACGAAAGACGAATTCGGTGGTGCGGTCGTGTGTACGTTCTTTATTACATTTAATTGATCCATCAAAAGTGACAAAATCAACGGTAATTCATGTCTTTGCGTACTCTTCTTTCAAAACTCAGCTATGATCGAGGAAGCTCGGGCTGGCAACGCGTCACAGTTCAACTATCTTAACAACAATTGGGACAAGATAGCTCCGATCAGTTTCCTCTACGAGAGGGACACTCCACGATCCAAAGAGATTAGCAATGCGCTGAAGAAGTTTTATCTGAACGACAAACCTATCAGCCTAAACAATTATGTCGGCGTTGCTCAGGTATGTTAACACGACGCATCCTAACCTCAGACGGCTATTTCATTCGTATTTAGGATAAAAATGACAATAACATGTTTAGCTTTACGCCGATGGCGTCATCGGATTCGCCACCCACCGTTTCGCGCATCTGATGGCCCAATACAGCAACACTCCGATTTATTATTACGAATTCACCTACCAAGGTCGTTACAGTCATCAAACTTGGACCGACACGAAGAAACCTTACGGTGAGGTCAAAACTGACTTTGACATTTTCGTCTTCATCTTCACATAGCACATAACTACCGCCTTTTCTTGTTCAGGTGTCGTTCATCACGACGATCTCCTGTACCTCTTCTGCGTCAGTTTCTTCCCCTACTTCAACGCCGATGCACCGGAAATTCCTACTGTCGAGAGGATGACGAAAATTTGGGCGAACTTCGCGAAAACTGGACAACCGATACCACGCGGTGATCCAAGCTTCCTCAACGTCGAGTGGAACCCGTTCAACGTTAACGACAAAAAGTACCTGGAAATCGGTGACAAACTCGTCATGAAGGCGAATCTCAACGCTGCCAGGATGAACGAGTGGGAACGCCTCTTTCCTCTGCCATCGAGAACGACTGTATAAACCGGAAACTCGTCCTTGAAAAACTCAGATCACGATTATACTCTTATCATTGCTTTTCTTTTTAGAAACGTATGCATTGCAATAATATCTGGTTTCACATAACAAAACAGAGTTATTAATTTTCTTATCATTCCTATCATTTATCCTACTATCATTATTTCTTGTTCTTATGTTTTCTATGTATTATTCGCTATTTTATCGATGAAAAATGAACCCGACGGCGGTTCCCCCGACACGCGCTCGATACAAAGTCAATGACTCGTAAAAATGTGTATAAACAGAGGCACAGTTTCGAGAGCTTATGTCTCGACATAATAGACATAATGATAACAATTTTGCGCGATAGATAATAAAAGCCATATCTTGTTATTTGCTAATGTGTAATTATAACCCACGGTCGAATTAACGCGTAGAATAATTAATTAGATATTGAGCGCGAACGAGAAATAAATTCGACGTTCCAGACACTTTTCTGATAGTAATTACTTGGTCGCCGGCGAAGGAAGACACAAGAAGACACGGTGTAGGTATCGTCAATTTACCACGTAACGAGGCTTTCCGTTCCGAGATCACGAGAAGACGGAACGAAGCGTGTCACTAGTGCGCGGTAAGTATTATACCTAGTAAATAATCGAAATTCATTTTTATTGGTAAATCATCGCAATTCATTTTTATTCGTAAATCATCGATATTCATTTTCGAGATATACAATAATATCTTGATAGCATCGAGCATAAAAAAAGATACATTTTCGATTATACGAATAATGAGTAAAGTTATGTATCGAATTCTTGGAGAAATACGGTGCATAACCTCAAAACACGCATTCGTAATATTTTTAATTGATGTCTGGTACTTCAAGATTAATTGAAGTTTCGAAAAAACGTATTGTATAAATTACATGATCTTTATGTCCTTCCTTGATTTCTCGGGAATTATCAATAAATAAATCATTAGTCGAAATAACCTTGAAACGAGGAAAAACTGAAATATCTTCCTCATAGCTTAAATATCGTGGTCGATTTCGTAACATGGGGAATTCCAGTGTCCGGGATGCATCGAAGATCCGTAGTTAGCTGTATGACATTCAGTCTCTGTTATCATGAAAGATAAATGTGTCAATGTGCATAGTTTCGCGCAAATCGAGTTCACTTTCCGCAAAACGATCTTAACCTCACATTTAGTGACTCATCTACACTTATTAGAATAAAAAAACATAAAACAGAGATTTGAGAACCGCTTGGTTCGACAAGATATCAAGAATTTAACTCCATCGAGGTTTTCAATGTCTCATCGAGGAAAGATCTTTAGAGCCTGATCAACAGCTCTGGTCTCCTTGTTTTATTTTTCTTGGTGATTCAGTGTGCGCGTATAAATAGTTGTCGCTTTCGGATGAATATTTCAGTATCGCGTCGTAGACTGCGGTATATTCCGTGTAAAGAATATTTATCAATTTTAATCAGGCTAAGTCGAGCCGAACCACAGTGTTGTCGAAAGGGGAAGAAAAATGAGGATCGCGATTTTCCTTTGCGCGTGGGTCGTAGCGTGCCATGGCGCCGGGACTGGAACGGCCAATTTTCCCAAGGTCACGACAACGCTTGGGGAAGTCAAGGGCTCCACCATGACTTCTCGACTCGGAAAACAGATTTACGCTTTTCGAGGAATGCGATACGCTCAAGCACCCGTCGGTGAACTTCGCTTCAAGGTTGGTTTGTCGAACTTTAATGACATTTTTGGTTAATATTCGGAAGTGACACTTCCGCTGAAAAGCGGGAAACCGAACAAATGAACCCAAACAAAGTAACACAAACAAACCCAAACACAGAGAATAAGTTGGCTCAATTCTGACAGGAGTTACACTTCCGAATATTTACCAAATTTTTTAACGAGCCGAAAATATAACCTATAACAAAGTGCTTAACCATTAAATATTGATTGTGAAAAATTCGATATTTTCAGGCTCCCGTTCCAGCCGCGTCTTGGACCGGCGTTTTCGATGCTTCTGAGGAATCGGTTTCTTGTCCACGCCCAGCGGGACAGTTAAAAAGCGAAGACTGTCTGCGACTGAATGTGTACACGACAAAAGTACGTGAACCAGTTTTCATCCAATTAAGATAAATTTATAAGAAAATTTGTCACGATCATTTTGGTATTTGATAGCTACCGGCGAGCGCGAAAGCAGCGAGTGTCAGAGATGGAACGAAAAAGCCAGTTATGGTGTTCCTTCATCCGGGTGGTTTTTACGGGTTTTCCGGGCAAAGTTATCTCTGGGGACCGCAATATCTTCTCGATCAGGACATCGTACTGGTCACAATCAATTTCCGATTGGGAGCACTCGGTAATTAAAAATCAAATTAGTAAAAAAATATAAATAATTAAATAATTAATTTTAAAAAATATGTTTGGGTTTGTTTGGGTTGTTTACGACTCAGGCTTCCTGGCTACTGGAGACGCGCATGCCCCTGGAAATTTCGGGCTTAAGGATCAAGTCGAAGCCCTCCGTTGGGTGAAAAAGAACATTGCTGCTTTCGGTGGTGACCCAAATTCCGTAACGTTATGCGGTTATAGTGCGGGTTCGTGGAGCGTCATTCTCCACATGATATCACCGATGTCGAAAGATCTGTTTCACCGTGCGATCGCTATGAGCGGTTCGCCAACCAAGGGTCCACCGATGCCGGGCGATATGATCGGCTATTCCAAAAAACAAGCTCGTCTTCTCCATTGCCCGGACGACACGAATGAAAACATGGTTCGATGCTTAAGAACCAAAAACGCAGACGACATGGCAGCGACCAGATCAGAATTCAACGTAATCGATTTATCAATCGAGAAACCTTCATGAAAATAAACGTAGATTTGACACGCGACCTCCAATTTTAGGAATGGCAGTACGATCCTATCAGAGTTTGGGGACCGGTCGTTGAACCGGTGATTCCAGGGCAGGAGAGATTCATCATCGACCAACCTCAGAAACTCATCAGCGAGGGAAAGTTCCATCAAGTGCCTCTTTTGGCCGGTGTTACCAGGGACGAGTTCGCTTACCTGACGATGCGTGAGTTTGACATCAATCGATATATATTGATAAAGAAATCGATCGAAAAAACATTCATTGAATCCTCATCACAAAAAACAGAAGAGATCGTGCAAGCCAGGCAGGGTAACGATACGTACTTGCGAGACTTGGACGCGAATTGGAATCGCATCGCACCGATAAGTTTCTCGTACGAGCGCGATACGCCGAAATCGAGGATGATCAGTCAGGACCTACGAAACTTTTACTTCCAAGGGAGACCCATAAATTTGCAAACGGTTCAAGGGCATGCTGATGTAAGCACAACTTTCAACGTCTTTAACTATCTTTTTGCGCGTTTGAACAGATAGTTAATTTTATATACGTAAATGAGTAGAAAGATCGATTAAAAAATCGGTGGACAGTTGGATTGAACAAATAATATTTTTTGTCCAATTTCAAGTGTTACGCCGATGCGTTGGTCGAGTCTGCGATGCATCGTCTCGTTCATCTGGTCGCGCCGCTCTCCAAGCAACCGGTTTACTACTATCGATTCGTCTACCAGGGCAGATACAGTCACGGTAAATGGCCGGATACTCAACAACCATACGGTAAGCGCACAAATTTTCATATCGTTAAAAAAAAACGAAGAATTATTTCTTCCTGCCAAACAATTCGACTCCGAATTGTTCGATGTACATCTGTATACGTTTGTGTACTCTTTACCGACAATCGATAACGTCAAATGTCCATTTTCAAACGAATAATTTTTCTCAGGTGTAACGCATCACGACGACTTGCTGTATCTCTTCTACATCAGTCTCTTCCCGTACTTCGATAAAGACGCACCGGAAATACCGACCGTCGAATTGATGACCGCTATGTGGGCGAACTTCGCGAAAACTGGCGCTCCAATACCGAACAGTGGAGCACGTTTCGCGGGCGTTACGTGGGACCGATTCACAACGGCGAACAAAAAATACATGGAGATCGGTACAAGCCTAACTTTAAAGACGAATTTGCATCCCGAAAGAATGGCACTTTACGACAGGCTCTTCCCGGTCAATCCCACACCCGGTTCGCTTCAACCTGCTTATCACTGAACTTCGATAACGCAGTTTTCTCTTTTACCGACGGAACATTGAATTCTTGCTTTCTTAGCTTTACGTCCGAATAAAAACTTGCCAATTTTTTTCTGATCGAATAAATCCTGACTTATTGTTCCTTTCGATTCGGAAAACTGAAGTTCCCATCGTTTTTAATCCTAGAAAACGACTTGTAATCGAAACACTTCTTTATAAGTTCTTTTTTTTATTATAAATAAAACTCAGTTGTGTAACAAAGCAAACAAACAACAGTTTATTTCTCCAACGATAAATGTGTGTAACCTCCGTGTTGGTTTATTCCCAATTAAACTCAGTGCAGAATTTATATATATATATATATATATATATATCTTTATATTAAAAAAGTAAAAATGTAATAAAAATGCAATAACTTAAAATTATATTTTCGGATCAGAGCTCTGAAGTTTAACGAGAGATTCGCTCAGCTCCCAAAACTTTTTGCCCTTCGCTGGATCTTTGGCTCCTTGTGTCAGTCCACTTTCCTAAAATGGATAATCCAGTCAAGTTTAAAGTTTTTTTGCTTTCAGTGAACAGATTTGTGTCCGAGTAGAAAAAATTTGTTTCAATTGAAATTCATCAACGTTGATTAGAAAAATGATCGTTTCTGGTCTTACTCTGCAATCGAGATAATATTTTCCCGTAACTCCGTCCAGCTCGTCCGAAACGGCGAGATGAATAGTTGTTTGGGCTCCTTGTTTCGGGGATTTGAAGAATCCCTTTATAATGATGCCGAGACCCCAAGAGAGCGGGGCTGGCACGTTTCTCCATATTCCACTGTCGATCATACCCGGATGGAGGCAATTAGCCGTTACACCTGTACCCTCGAGACGACGAGCCAATTCTAGAGTAAATACGATGTTCGCATATTTGGATACGTAATAGAGGTAAGCCGGGAACGACGTCGTTGGGTTTACGTTGTTTAAGTCGAGCCACGAAATTCTGTAGAGCTCGGACGCGACGACGACGATGCGACTCGGCGCTGATTTCTTCAACAGATCTTCAACAGAATATCGGAAATAAATGAATCCTCCGTGTCAAATTCTCCACATAACCTCAAATGGCTTCGGGATTATAAGACTTTTTGAGGTTATGGGAAGTTATATGGAAAAACTGCCGTGGTGAGGTTAAGTAGACTTCATATTGGGTTAAGATATTAACCAAACTATCACTCCGAATGTGCGAACGACAAAACTGATAAAGTTAATAAAATAAAACAACAGTACCGATGAGAAGATGCGTGAGAAGAAAGGGTCCGTAGTGATTGGTCGCCATTGTCATTTCGATGCCGTCCTCGGTGACTTTTTTCGTGAAAGCTTCTGCAGTCCCGGCGTTGTGAACGAGAACATCGAGTCTCGTTTCTTCTCGATTTATACGATGGGCAAAGTCCCTGACGGACTTCAAAGACGAAAGATCCAATTCTCTGACGTGCACGTTCTCGTTTTTCGTATCCTTCGTGATCAGATCTGTGACGCGTGACGAATAATAAGATAATACGAATTTGGAGGTTATGAGGTTATATTTCGTGACGTCACGCGTTGATTTCTGGACTTCGAACGTTTTAACCTCGCACCTTTCAGTTTGTTAGCTTTTTCGATGTTTCTGCATGCCATTATGACCTTGGCTCCTCTTCTAGCTAAATCCTTCGCTGTTTCCCGTCCTATACCGGAAGTGCAGCCCGTAATTATAACGGTTTTGCCATCCATCCTTCTCTTGCTCTTGCAAATACCCAGCGAGTAATATATGTACAATCGCAGGAGTACCAATGGTACGCAAATTGCGACAGCCAGGACAATGACCGCGGTAACGCAGCAAATACTCCACCAATTGATAAAACTACCCAGGTTCATCTTCTGGAAAGCCAATACGTTCATCTTAATTCCCAAAAACGTCGTACGAATAATTTATTTATCTATCTTTAAGTAATAACTTCAATATAATAATAATAAAAATAAATAATTATATATGTAAATAATTTTTCAACTGTTTAAAAGTTATAAGAACATTTTTACCATTTTTTTACAATAATTATAAAACCGTTATATTTATAATTTATATTTTCTAATTTATATTTAAATTAAAAAAAAAGACGGTTGGACGTTTATCGACGTCTGACATTGATGGCCGAAAAATGGCTTCGCTGGACACTTTGGAGTGCCATTAAACCCGTCTAGGATCGCAAAAAGTAGAAATTGATGAGTCTCGCGAAAACGCAGAAACGCACGTCCTGGGTAACCGGTATCGAGGGAGGTCGTTGACCGGAACGAAATACTCCGAGTGAAACCCCGCAATGTAACTCAACGCTCCTCGCGTGATTCTGGTATCCGTAAAATAAAAAAGAAAATAAAAAACGAAAAAAAAAGCAACTCGTTAGTCGGTGCAATTTGCACTGGTTTTTCAACGCGTAAAGCATGTTTCTCGATCTCGGAAAAATAGTTCTTCGAATGGATGCAATTATTACGATGCTCGATGAATTTCGACGAATCGATCTTTTTTTTGTCCCGTTCGAGATTAATCTCTTTCTAGCGAGTTGAAGGTGAACGAGGTGAATCTCGAGCTCGTTGATCACAATAGTTTCGAACGCCGCCTGATGGCGCGAGCATTCAGTTTTCTAATAGTAAATAACGAATAACTTCGAAGTCAAATAATTCTCAAACGTCTCGGCAAATTACGATTAGAAAAAGACTTACAAAGATCGTTGTTTCGTCGTTCCAAAAACGTTTGTCTCATCGGCTTCCCTCCGGGCGATCCCTGATGCGATTAAAACACGACGAGAAACTTTGAAAACTGACAAATTCGGTGTGTCCTCTTGACGGCGAGTATTGGCGGCGCGGGCGCGTTTTTCAGTCGCGCTTTATAACGTTTCTCGTAACGGTGTCCGACTGTCCGGCGAAGACGTCGCGAAGCGTTCTTTTCACGATGAGAGTTTAGAGCCGCTTGCGAGAAAGGATCGTTCCTGTCGTGTCCAAATCCCCCCACCCCCGCTACTCCCCACTTGGCGGGATAACAAACCGCCAAGTGGACGAGTGTATTTCCCCGGAACAAGTTCTTCGTACGTGTACACATGATCATGACCTTCCGAACGAGCGTGTCGAGAGAAATATCGAATGTCTCTCGTGTAATTTAAGAAGAAAAAAGAAATCCACCGACGCGTGTTCTCGTCGCGCTAGAAATCATTTGTTTGCACGGCCTCGCAAAGAGCCCGAAGAAATCATTGAAATTTCTTGTATAGGAAAAAACCCGTGGTGTGAAGGTAAAAGAAATTCACGGTGAAAGCGATTTCGGGCTTGGAATTTTTGTATTTTCACGTGTCTCAATTGTAATTGTTAGTAACATTGATCATCATTTTACACGTTGGCAACGTGTTGAACTATTTTGTCGTATTTTTAATAAAATCTTCGCAAATCTAACCTCACTTCTGCCGCGTTCAAGAATGATCATACGAGTTTAATATCTGTGATAATGAACGTACAGTAATTACGATCTTTCTCTTGATTCGAGCGTCTTCGGTGAAAGTTCGAAACGCCTCATTATAGAAATCTCGAAAATGAAAGTTCGCGATGAATGTTTTCGATCAATTTCTTTTCCCCCGCCCCGAACCTCGTCATTCTCGCCCTTTCTCCTTCTGCCCTTTAACTGCGCGCGCAGGTATGCTCGAAACTGAAGCGCTCTAACGAACCGTGGACAAATTAGGTATTATATGTACATATATACATACAAGCATGTCCATATACGTGCGAACCGTGAATGCGTGATTGCAAATTGGAAATGAACGAGATAAATGATAAAAACTTCGAATAAATTTATTTTTTGCCATTTTTTTACCATTTTTTGTGGGCACTGCGCAGATACCCATAGAGAATAACATTTGTAAACAATTTCACGCAAATTGCATTATTTATTGACCTGTTCATTTTTACAGTTTGATTAATTTTGAAGATTTTTATTAATTTTTATTCATTTTCATACAATTTAATGAATTTTTTATGTATTTTTCGTAATTTTCACGAAAATTGCCTGATAGTTTTGTACGAAAGTTCAAACAGCATCGATCAATGCATTTTTCGTTTTAATTATCGGCTGCAACGAGCCCGTGACGTATGGTCTAGTTCGCTGTAGACAAATGCCATCAAAATTGTTGAGCTGGCCGATGAGATTTTGTATCCTCAGATCTTTGAGTTTTATTTCGCCGATGAGAAAGGTGAGTTTCCGATTGAGAACGTCTATCGTTTCGTCCTTGTCCCGCAAGCCACGCACGAGTCGCGAGTGAGACGTGCATGGCGACAGCGCTCGTTTGTTTCCGTGAAAAATGAGTCGTTTATTCGAAGAGACGGAAGGCATGGAGGAGGAAGTTTCTGCGCCGCTCGATCGGAAGACCATTTTTCTGGCTCCTTCGATTTTTTTTCTTGGAGTGAAAAATTCGCGAAAGTAGGACCAGACGAGATGCGAGAAACGGCCGAGCGATCGAATAAAAATAACGATCGCGCACGCACACGGCATTTCATGCGTGCCGAATTCACGCGTCAGACTGATGCGCGCAAGCGCAATCAACGGTACGACTTTTTGACACCGCGCGGCAAATTCTTTCGTTTGGGACGATTGGTCTTACGAAAATTGTCGCACGCGTTGCATCGCTGCTTGGCCCGCTCGTCCGCGTTCGCGATCTTCCAGAGATAACGATAAACGAGTTCTTCGACTCGAGAATTCTTTTTTCGCGGATCGGGATATGAATTCTTGTAATCACGATCGTACGTGATGAAACTGCACTCGTCGAAATTCTCGTTTACGACCTCACGACGATCGCAATGAGAAATTCTCCCATCGCGCTTCCTTGTCTTCTTTCCATTTCCGGGCATCGGGTTTGTTCCGCCTCGTTACAGCGGGCCGCCGCAACGATCGATTAATTTTCGCCGCTTCGGTGCACGACCAACAAACGTCGAGTTTATCGCGACGCAGACTGCATTTTTACCAAGACTTACAATTTTGCCGATAATTTTGAGGTTACACGAAACCGCGTTTGCCGAGAATTTTCGAAATTTAGCGAATCGAAAAGAGCATGACGATGTTCTGTAGAGAGAGACGTTATTTTTTCCACGCGTGGAAAGATCGGAAGCCACGCATGCGCCGAGGGTCGCCAGCGGCCGCCGCTGGATGACGCCACCGGTCGTGCGAGCAGCATACACGCTCGTAACAAAACCGTCAAAACAAACGGTGATCTCGCGTACGTAATGTCAGAGGTGAGAAAAACCGAATCTTCGATACGAAATACAAATAAACGCACTGCCAAACTCTGTCGTGTCTTGTTTTTCAACACCTACTTTTCTAAACGCACCCATCCTGCACCCTTTCCGCGTTCGCACGTATCGACGAAATCGCATCGATTCCGCACGCAAGTTTATCGCACTACACGTCATACGTCGTCCTCCCGTTTCTACCACGTGCAATTAAATATATTACTTCCTTCCTGTTGAAGTTCATTCGGGTCAAGGTTACGCGAACCATAGAGACCTACTTATTCGAGCAACATCGAATATTCTTCGATGAGCGCGACCTTTTAATCTAACCTCTCAAAAGTACAAAAAATTTGGTTCTCGATAGTCCCAAATATTACATTTACTCAGGACACGAAATGAGGAAGACACGAGCGGAGGAGCCGACGAAGGTCCGCCCAGACAAAAGCCGTACAACGACTAAGCCACGCGGCTCACTAGCTGTGAAAGAAGATACAGACAGTAGAAAGAAATTAGTAGACAGGAAGAAATCAGACGAAGCAAAAACCAAGCTTTCCAAGAGTTCTACGTCAACGCGTTCTGGCCCCGAAGATTCCGAACGTCGTTCTCTGGCCGAATCCAGAAAGCGACCTTCGGTGACCTCTGGAACCGTCGATCCAACCCGAACAGCTTCAAAATCTACACCCGTCATTAAGAATGCCCTTGATGCTGCAAAAGCAAAGGCGGAACGGAAAGCACGTTCCGAAAAAAGAGGCACAAGCACGATTTACATGCCGGCAAGAAACAGCATCACTCCCAAACCTGTGAAAGCATCTGCCTCTGATGAAACCACCAAAAGATCCACCGCTGAACGCAAACATCCAGGCGAGACTAAAAAGGTCAGGGGCAGCGTTAAAGTTGCTACAGCTGAGGCCAAAAACGAATACAAGTCTAGGCACAGACTTCCATCCAGGGAACGCAAGCGGTCGAGAACTCTTAGCCCTAGTGAAGTCAAAATCCTGCATTCGCGATTGCCCGGAGCTGCTGGATCTAAAATTGACGCCAATATCGACACGACCAAATCTGGAACGTCCAATGACAGACGTTCAAAATACGGTACAAAAGACGCGACGCCTGATGAGGAATACACGTACGAGGACGATTTCGAAGTAAGATACAAAATGGATGGTTATAATATGAAATCTACTGTTACGAAGTTGAAGATAAATTAAAGCTTTAAAAGGTTCCAATTATTTAGAATTTTGTACTTTAAAGTTAGCACGTTTTCAAGTTTCGAAAGTTTGGAATCTTTGGTAAATGATGAATTTTAATGTTAACCTGAGGAATATTAAAAATGAGAATTTAGAAACCCAAATGTCTACAAACCCGAATATTAAAACTAAATTGCGTGTTTTCTAACCTCCAAATTCTTTTGAAACTCTCAAAATACGATGTGCATTTGTGAACTGCGTTAAGTTAGAGTTAAATTGATCTCTAATTTGCGTTTCGATATTTAATGCAAACGTGTAAATTCAATAAGGACTACGAATCCGACTTCGAGGAATGCACGGACAGCGAAGTATCGGAGATAAGTGAAGTAACTAACAAAAGCGACGAAATAATCACGCAGCCAGAACCGATCGAGCTAAGAACCGAAAAACAGGTGAGTTTATTTGAACCTTTATTCTTTTTTTCTTACGCAAACTTTTTTTCGTGGACGGAAGCTGCTCGATTTTCCGTTTCTTTTCGTTTATTAACTCCACTCGTATCACAGAAAACAACGATATCCAGTGAAGAGAGCACGAAAAAATCGGAGGAAGATCGGATGCTGGATTCGGGCCATTACGAATTGGCGGAAGCGCGACGCCGCGCGGCCAGAATCGAAACGATCTCGATGCCGCGAGATTCGAAAATTAACGATACGGAAATCCAAGTTCAAACGTCCGCCAGCCCATATAGGTTTGCTGTAGTTAGAATAAAGTATCAGAATCAATAAAAAATGCACGTTTTGCATGGAATAAAGCGCACGTTTATTAAATTTTATATCTTTCTCTAATACGTTTTACAATTATAATAAATATTTTTTTCGTTGGGAAATGGTCAAATCTTCAACCAAAAAATTCATTTGTAAAGAATTTGTATTAAAATTAAAATCAGGGAGGAAAGATCGAACGAGAACAAATCATTGCCGTCATCAACGGACGAGGGCTTTGAGGATGCGAGATCCGGTGATTTTGCAAAATCGCCACCCCTTTCCCGGATAACTTTCATCGATTTCCGGAAAAGCCCGAGGAAGAAAAATAATGAAGCTACGAAATCGACATCCAGAGTCGCATCTCGGGGTGAAAAGTTATTGGAGATGATTAAACTCGACATTGTCGAGTGGTCCATTCACGAGAGTAAGCCCATCGCTTACGAGGAGTTTATTCGTACGCATGGAAAATTGAATACTCGGCAGGTAATAAAATTGAATATTTAAAAAATATTATAATAAAAGTTTGAATTCGTAAAATTTTGTAAATTACAATTAAAATTACAATTTATTATTGTCAATTTTTCGTAGAATTTTTTAACGAAAATTGTAATTCTTTTTTATTTTAAAGAGTTTTTTTTTTATTTAAAAAAAGAGTTCGTAAAGATATTATTTTTTTCGGAAGATATGCGTTCAAACAAACGAGGACAACCTTGATACGGAGACCCAAACCGACACGATCGAAAGTACAAGCAAATGGACCCAATATCCGGCAAGATGTAGAACGACCTTGAAAACTGAAGACGACATAAGGCTCTTCACAGCGGTAATTATATTTACGGCAGAATAATCATAACCTCAAAATCGTACTCGTAGAGGTGTTGTTTGGACTTGAATCTTTAAACCCATATAAAAAAATCTACCATTACAAGCAAATTCTAAAAAAATTTACGACAAAAATCCGTAAACTTGACCATGAACGTCACTTTGAAGGTCAAGATTACTTTATGGATTTTGTTGACTTCGGAATGACTGAATTTTTGAAGTTTTGATGTTAATGAGTAATAAAGGAGTCTGGTAAGGTTAACGATGAAACCTAACCTCCAAAAAATTCGTTTTTGAAGGATAATGGTTAACTTTTGATGATTCTGATAATCGTATAATTGCAGGAGCGTTTAGGGGTCGGTAAAGAAAGTGATTTGGAGGCCGCGTCGTGTGATCAGCCACCAAGAGCTGTTTACGACGTTTTGCAATTGAACGAGTTCCTCGAGCAAGCCGGAAAAGTAATGTTGCGATTGCTGGAAGAAAATACGAGCCGAACGAGCGAGAAGGATCGATCGAGCGACGAGAACTTTCGCAGTTTGCCGTTCAGCGAGTTCTCGGTCAGGTTATCGATCGACGTCGTGACTTTTTTGGCGGGACGTCCGGTTACGATTATACATTACGCGAACGCGTCCAACAGAGTTTTGCTAACGATTCATGCGCCTGTCGACGAGGTACTCGACGACAATTATATAATTCATTGCCAACTTATCGATCCAACCTTCCATTGCTAGTTTCCCTTGTTCGCGAGGTATAAAAAGTACCGAACGCAATTCGCGATGCGAAAAGACGATGGAATGTATTTAAAATCTCCATCCTTTCTGTATCGATCATCAGGATATCGAAACCTCCAGGGAGGAAGATTTCATAACGGATTGTTCGATCGGATGTGTATGGAACGTTGCGGAACCCTCGAGGCCGATGAAAATTTTTTACTCGCCCAGCATGATAACCGCGTGCTGTTTTCACTCTACCAGCTGCAACGTCGTGTTGGCAGGCCTTGAAGACGGGTATGTTCGAAAAGTATAGTCATTATTGGCTATAGATATAACCGAAGACCAAAAAACAAAAATTAAACCAAACCCAAGTCAAAACAAACCCAAACCCAGGCAAAAAAAGTCCAACAAAATCAAACCCAAACAAAACAAAACCGATGCAAAAATAAAGAAAGCGACACAAACCTAAATAATGTATTTCAAAATTTATGTTATCACAAAATGGCCGTTTTATCGATTCGATACGAGGACAGATCCTTGAGTATTTGGGATCTCAGCGAGGAGGCGACTTGGCACCGAAGGATTCACGACAAGGCAAACAATTGCGAATGGATCGTCAGAAGTCCGACGTATTCTTCCCTGGGAAATTTCGAAGCTTCCGGTCATCATTCTGAAGTGGTAGCACTGAGAGTACTCTCGAAGTCCGAGGATGAACAGGTGGACACGTCCAGCCGCAGATTCGTGCCTATTCAGGTAACAAGCATCACCGTTGCGATCAACATCTGATCTTAGACTCTTGATATTTATTGTACGTGTGCAGATAAGCAGTTTGGACGCGAATGGTAGATTAATCGTGTGGAGCGTTTTGCGTAACATCAGTAGAGCGAGCAACGATGACCTTGGTCTCTCATGGTGGGGCGATCTTCGTCTCGTCAAGAGCCAAGAGATCTCTTTCGATACGAAGAAATCCTCGGACAGGTGATTCTCGCGTTTTCTATTTTTCCATCAATTTTTCTCATTTATCGATCGTCGATAACGCTAAAAAGGTTCATGAAGTTTTACGCCGTCGCATTCCCAATCGCGGTCGGAATTGCCTTTTTACCGACCTCGGTCGGTAACATCCTAAACTTAGTGGACTCGGTCGGTAACATCCTTACTATTTCAGGACTAATTGCTTGAAAGGCTTCTCGGACATGCATGTCGATCGTCTCGATACTAACGCCCTCTTCATCGCCACCAACACCACTAACATTTTGCACGCGACTCGCATTGGAAAGCATGCGAATCCTCCCGCCTACAGGTCCAACGAAACGGGTACTATTATACGTTTATTCACAAATCCTCCAACTCTTTTCTTCTCCACTCAACGATTTTTTCTTCCCTTCGTTTATCATCGGGATTTCAGACTTGTGCGGCGACACAAGATGCATCGAAAACTGTCCTTTCGATCAGCCATTTTTCCTCGTGAGTTTTTTTGCTCTCACAATTATGCACCCAACATACGCGATATGCATCGAACGAAGTCTCAATGTCTTATGATAACGTAGGTCGGATGTGGCGATGGTACAGTGAGACTGCACACGACGACAGCCGAGAAACCGATTTTGCAACTCAAACACGAGGATTGTAGTGCCCCGATAAAAGCTGTGCAATGGTCGAGATCGAAGCCCTTGACTATATACGTTCTGGACGTAAACTCGAAGTGAGCGAAATTAATAATAATTGAAACAAACAAATTATTGAAATATTAGTTATCGAATTCCTCTAAAAATGTAATTGTTTTTATTAATTTTATTTTCTATAACATTTTTTTAAATTATTTTTGTTACTTCAATTTAATTAAAGTCAATTTATATACGCTTTAAATGTTTTATTCTCGATTATGTAGAATTCACATCTGGGATTTGGGAAGCAGCGACATCCACCCGATTTACAGCGTATCAACGAAGAATTCTGTGCAGATAAGCAGCATCGAGTTGTCACCTTGCTGGACTCTCCATGATATGACGAATCAGTACATGGTGAATTAAGATTATTTAATTCAGTTATCTTACTTAATTTTAAAAAATCATATTTAATTATATTAAATGAAATAAAAAACAAAATGTTTTTTTTTTCTTTTCGCAGGCTCTGGGCTCGGAGAACGGCTGCGTCGAGGTTCACCGACTTAGAAAAGAATTTTGTTACCATCAGAGGGACGCTACGAAACGCGAGATCAATACTTTTCTACGATACGTCGATATATTGTGATTTTAATAACTGTCCCTTATCGTTTTACGGGTACTCAATATTTCGGACAATAGTTCGATTCAAGATTCTTTTTCTATCGCAGTCCGTCCTATCGATCGGTAACTTATACACCGATTAAGTGTACATAATTCGTAGCTCGTAAGACGTTACACTCGAAGTACAGATGTAAATTCGTTTGTTCATACAGCGTATCCCAAAAAAGTTCGAACGTCGTGAAAATTCATAATTTCTCAAAATTGAAGCGTTTCAATATAACAATATTATATAGCTCTATAAAAAATATATTCGAAGCCGAACCGCTTCAAAGGGTCCAATAATGATTCAGTAATAGCTCGAGAAAAAAGCAAAACTCCGAAAAAAAAACGAAATAACGTATCATTGTCTTTTAAATTAGTTCGGCACGTTTGTGAAACGAATTTTTTTTTTTCTCGTCGTTTGGGTACGTATGGATGTACGTACGTTTAGTCTTAGGAATAATTCTAGTCCCATCCATTCTGTACCATGCGAGAATAAACATAAAAATTTTGCACTCGATGACTATTTCCCTTGTCGATGATTATTTTTATCATTTTCGTTCGAAATTGAAAAGACATTTTGTTCTTTAAAAAACCTCGTGTATATTTATTTGAATTCTTAATTCTATCTTCACATATATATATATATACATAAAATATTTGAGTGTATCTTCATATATAAATTTATTATCCCACGATGAATGCGGATAGAACTGTAATCAGGAAACCGGTAGCTATCGTGGCGTACGTCGTTGTCAATACCGGCCGATTCGCGCCGCTGCAATAATCGTGCGTTTTCTGACGAATCGCCAATCTCTCAACCATATCCGAGTAGCTTCTTCGCCACGAATAACGACCGAGTTCCTTTTGAAGACGCAGGGTCCGTCCCTACGAAATAAATGAATCGAATAATTAATTTTTCACCGGGGATCGAAGGTGGAATCATTTTGGCTCGAACTGAGCAAATGGTGGATTTGGGATCGTGTTTTTTCGTGTACACCCTCGTGAAAAAAGAAAAGAGGTTATGAGAGTTGAAGAAAGGAGGTTATGACATTCGAAGAAAGGAAGTTATAACATCTGAAAAAATAAGGTTATGACAGTTGAAGAAACCGTGAAAAAGATTTGTTCTCCGCGATCGACACATGGCGTCGAGGGCTGAATCGTCGCACGATACGTGCGACTATTGTTCATGGATCGAAAGAGTTTTACATCCGCGAGAACCACCGGAAGTGCCGCCTTTCGTTACCGTATGCACGAACGTTACGAGATCAAATGAGGCGGAGAAAGAATTCGAGGAGCCTCTGAAAACCGATCCTACTATTTTGGTTCACGGAACCCCCGATTCTGAATCCTCGAGATCAGAAATGGAACGCATGCTCGAGTTACTTGAGGTGGCTGCGATCGAAGCTTACAAAGAATTACTGCAGGTACAAATATCCGAATTATAATTTTTGCCTTTTCAAAGTGGGAAATGAAACGTCCAGGGAACTGAAAGTTCTGACTGCGTGGAGTTGGCGATTAGAAGATTGGAGAGCGAACAATGGATATCGCAATCCTGGCCTGTTGTACAAGATGCGGCAATAATGGCGAGTGATTTGGATGCAGGATCGGTCGGTGCGCTCAACAACGTCAAACATCCTATTAGCCTCGCAAAGAAAGTTTTGGGCAACACCGATCATGTGCTGATTGTTGGTAAAGGCATTAAAAGTTTGGTGAGTAAAAAAGAGTCCAAATCCAACAAGTTGGACGGCGAAGAATCTGGAAGTCATTCGAGAGAATCATGGATGACGGAGAACTCGGAAAAGGAAAATTCAAAGGTTAGGGCTTTTTTAAATTCGATTCCTGCAAATGGGAAAAGAAAGAACAAAAATATTCTATTTAAAATGTCTGTTTAACTTAAATGTGAGATTATGTTATGGTTAATCTCAGAATTTGTTTAATTGTGAGGTTATGTTATAATTAACCTCACAAATAAATTAGTTTTGAGGTTACGTAGACCGTACTGTGAACTGATCCATGACAGGAAAAGAAGATGAAGTTTCCAAGAGTTTTTGGAGCTCTAGCGAGGGATCGTAATGGCCGTTTGTCCTGTGGTATCTCAACATGGGATTCCCGACCGGAAATTATCGAGAGATCTTCGATGAGCGCGACCGGTACGGTTATCGGTTGCGGCATATTCGCGGACAGGACTTCCTGTTGCTCCGTATCGGGTAATCCGGACGAGGCGATTTACGCGTACGCGCCAGCGCGAAAAATCGTCGATCGATTGAGTCGCGAAGTTCAATCGTCCAACCCAAACGAATCCAAACGAACATCGGATGCGTTTATCGAAGAGTTCGAGAGATTCGTCGAGTCGACCGGGGAATCTTCAATGGGATCGGCAATATTGAGTGTCGAGGGTAAATCCCGTGTAGTTTTCGAAACTCTTTTCTTTCCTTGGGCTTCTTGCGATCGCGGTATCCTCACATCCGGTTGCGCGAAAAACGAACTTTCCGAACGTAAACTCGACGAAATTGAAATGCCATTGGACTGCGAATGTCCGCGAAATTGATTAATTCCATCGAAACGAATTTTTATTTATACTCACCGGAAATATAACGTCATGCACCGAGTCGTAAGGTCCATAGAGAGAAAACGCCGGTGCGGGCCCCGAAAAATCTTTGCCGAACAAATGATCAAGATCGAGAAGCGTCGAGTAAATCTCCTCGCGTCTCAACTCCGTAGCGTTTTCGTTGGTCACCACGGTCGCCAACGTGGTCCACGTCAAGTAACACGAATCGTCACTTCTCGCATGACGATCGAAGCAAAGCGAACGCAAAGAACTGAGATACGGCGTTACCGTTATCGTCTCACCTTTGTCTGCGAAAAACGAAAATAATCAAAAATCAAATTAAAACAATAAAATTGAAAATAAAATTGGAAAATTGTAAAAATTATTAAATAAAAATGATGAAACAATAATTAAACTATTTAAAAGCCGACTGTGGAGCCCATTATTTATATTTGTTTAAACAATCTTTCGTTTGAGCAAACGAAACACTCACTGTCGAGACCATTCGGCAGACTGATAAACGCGACGTCGCATTCTTGGTTCTGCAACATATAGTAAGCAGCTGTGGTCGTGTTCGTCTCGTCGTAACCTTAGCCATTACGCCACCCCGATGGAAAAGAGCGTTAGATAATTTTCATCGATTCAAATGTATCGGCAACTTCAATTTTTTGATAATCTTTCGTATCGCTGCGCTATGTTTCTTCTTACCTTGTCCGCAGAGCGTATAAAGATTGGTAGGTATTGAATGCGGTAGTTTTGCTTTTTGGATACCATAGACGCAGCTGTCCTTGAAGAAATTCGCCACTGCTCTCAAATCCGAACAGTCCCATACCGGGTTGTTAGAACTGTTGGCCAGTCTGTTGACGAGAGCGTTCCAACCTGGCAAATAAAAGATCACTGCGCTTGCTAAATTGTTCTGCTTTTAAGCAAATCCGATTGAATATTCAACTAATGTGAGGTTATTCGGACATTTTCGAATTCGCGCAGTGATTTACCAATGCTCCGATACCCGGTGAAACACGCTCGTCCTCCTCTGAGATCTTCGAGGTTCTGAAAACGCGAGTCCCTCCGAACGAGAGCGGCGACTACGTGGATGTCCGTCTTTTTATCGGTAATCGCTCTAAGCAGTGGTTTAGTGCCAATTCTGCCGAACATAAATCCCACAATATCGAATAATCCTGCATAAAATCCGGATCATCAAACTTAACCAAACAAACTCACAATCTCGCATCGAGTTCCTCTTCCGGTTTGACAACGAAAATATCGGTTCTCCCGTATTTAACCGCTTCCAGACAAGCCGTTCGATTCGGTTGTTGGATGCAGGATATCGATGGAAAGATCCCATAACTCCCGGCGATATTTTTTAACGTTCGACACTTCCGGTCCTCGAGATTCGACGCGACGCACCATCGAATCGTTCTAGGCGGTGAACAACCGGCTCGTAGATTCGCCGTTGCGAAACCAGGAACTTCTTTTCCCAAAGTCAATCCACATTAAAACGGAGAAGAGATCGAAAACATTTATTGCTTGTCGAAAAATCGGATGAACAAAAATTAATCGATTGGATCGTTGAAAGTCGAAACGACGAAAAATAAATTTTAATAAAATAAAAATTACAACAATAATAATAATAATAATAATAATAACAAATATTTAAAAATCAATACAAAAAAAATAATAATAATGATAAATGAGGATGACATAAAAAATACAAATAATATTGAATAATATTAAAAATTAATTTAAAAAATATTTAAAATTCAATTAGAGGTTAATAATAATAATACAGTCAAGCATCGTTACATGTTCGCAGAAAATCATCGGGGGTCGGTAAAGTTTCCGTAGTTACCGGGCTCACTCGATAACTTTCCATCAGTTGGGCGACGTCGTTTTGCCAGGCGAATCGTCTTTCCTTTAGCGAATCGACAACTTTGGCTACGCGCTCGGCATTCGATCTGTAAATTGTTTCCATAAATGGGAAAACTAAATAATTATCTTGGCAAATGAATCGAAATAAATTAATTCAATAAAAATGGAATTTCGTTCAGGAGGATGTTTTTGCGAATCAAGTTTCAGGGAAGAAAACTTTATACCTAGTCGCAACGACGACAGGCCAGGGTCGCCTGATCCAAACGCAAGGTTTCCCGATTCCCATCGTTCTTGATGTACCATCCGGACACAAATATCCATATTTCGACTCGTTCAATCCCAGAGTCTGAATAAAACGAACGAGCAATCAGGGATTGATGAAAATTCGATTTGGTCAAGTTCGACTTCTTGAAAAGTTTGATTTTACGTATTGACCTTGAAATGCTTGTAAGTGTCTTCCAAACGAACCCAAGCAACGTCCGCCTCGTTTTCGGTCATGCAGAGAAGCGCTCCCTCGCGGCCGTAATACTTGTCGCTGCTGTAACAGCCAGCTGGATTATCGCACAAAGCGCACAAATTCCAATACTTCAATTCTGCAACAAAATTCGATTCGAAAATTCGATTACTTTCTAGAAATTGCTTTACGGAGGACGAAATAAAATTGCGAAAAATACGAACTCAAGTAATTATCGTAATTGGAATCCGTTGACCAAGCTCCAGGAATACAAGCCGAGCCGAAGAACTCCGATAAGGAGGCGACCTCGTTTTCCACCAGACTCTTGTCGCGATCGCATTTTCTCGGTATTATCCAATTTTGGAAATACTGAAAATATCGCAAACGCCATCGATCAATACAAAAATAGGAAATGCGAAGACAGCCACCGCATATTATATAGTCTTCTGATAAAAGATGATTCTCATTGGCATTGGCTTTCAAATTACGTTGATAGATTTTTGTCATCGCGAGCAGCCACCAACCGTGTCGAATATCCGCGACGAGTCGTCCTGGCTCGTCTCGTAACCGCTGTGACAAAACTTTTTCCCCATCAGATCACCAGGGTTGTTTATGTTGCTCCTCACCAGGGCGACCATTGCGAAACGCTGAGTATCTGCAAACGTTTGAAAAATCATCGTTCGATTATTTAAAGTTTGATAATATTTTTTTTTATGCATTTTTTCCAATATTCATAAAAAATTATTCTAAATCGTGTTTGTTAGCTAAATTTTTATTCATTTTTATTTCTAAACTAATTTTCAATTTAAGTATTCAAAAGTATTAAATTAAATTTAATATCCTCCGAATTTAAAAAAAATTCTTTTTCTCTTTATTAAATTTCAATTTAATAAATTTTTTATTTTCAAAAAATACCAAAATTCAATGTTTGTTTCGCCAAGAATTCTTCCAGTCTCTCATAAGATCGAAGAAAATCGTGCAAACGTTGTTTGTTTTTTTCAAACATTATTTTTGCCTTTCCATTTTAATGGTCAATAATCATCGAGCTTCATTGAATCATATGAACGACCGATTAAACGAAGCTCGATAATTATTGGCGATGATTGTTGAGTCGCGTGGGTGTAAAAAAAAAAGAAGGAAAAAAAGGGATCTCGTCTCGTTGGATCGACGAGTGTATCAATTATTACCATTTTCGTGTAGTCTGAGCTCGTGCGTGACGAGAATATCGTACTCGGTGTTCGATCCTGCCAGTACAAGATCCTCGGGTTCGAGAATCGCGAATTCAGCGTCACGAGAGGCCAATCGTCGAAGGCAATTTATCCTGGAAACGTACGATCGATATAATTTCGTTTAAAGATGCGTGACTGTAATTTTAAATCGATTAAAGAAGATATATTCAATGATTACGATCTCGCGTTATTATCTTTCGATTGATATTCGTATCGATGACAGGTTAGTTGTATCTCCGCTATTTTGTCGAGATCGCATCAGCCGCCGTGTGCATAAATTTTAAAAATGTTTATGCGTTATTTATTTACCTGTCATTAGCGATCACGCATTCGATCTGATTTCCATAGTCGTGCTTCAATTTCGGACACAAATGGCTGATCGTCCTGGTGGTATGTGCGGTTTGTACGACGCACATTCGGACTGCAAATGAATGGATAATCGACGAGTCGAAGAAAAGAAGGGGAGAGAAGAAAACCCAAAAAAACCCAAACATGCTCGTACAAATCGAACCAAATCGAAGCAAACCCAAAAAATCTCGAACAAACGGAAAAAAATCTCGAACATTGTTAACGAAGCCCAAACAAAGCCAAACCCAACGTACGTCAAAAGATACCACGTAATTTCGAAGAATGAGCCTCACGTTTTTCCGCATCGACGAAGTCGAGGACCGAAACGACGAAGACGAGGCAAACGCCGATTGTTCCGAGGCTGGGAGATGAAAAATGCGCTGACGACAGGGGAACGCGTCCAGGAGGAATTTTTATCGTCGATTTCATCTTCTCCGTGATTAAAGCGTCACCGCGCATTTCTTCGATCACTATTTACTCAAGGCAGACGCGCTAAACCGACTGCTAGTTATCTTTTAATTTCCCGGACAATGCGAAACTGACGATCACGTGGTAACACAGATGTATACGTATATATTATATGGATGCGCACGCGCGCGCAGGCGCAGTGGCGCATTTATACGCACAGTAGCGAAGAACATTCATCGCGAGTCATTTATCTAAATAATAAGCGGTTTTACGTGTGTGATTTGTCGATTCTTCTTTCGCACGTAAACATGTATCTTTGCCGCTCGCGTAATCCACGAACTCCGGGTTCTTTCGAATCGAAAGCACGTTGAAACGTCGATGAGAAAATCAGGAACGAAATCGCGTCGATACGAATGTCGGATGTTAAATTTGATCTTCAATTCCCAAGTATCGTAGGCGTGTCTATGAGATAACAGAGACACCACGCATGCCTATACGTGTGCGTCAACGATAACGAGGTTATAGACGTAAGTGCGTAACCCTCGTGGGAATTCGAAACCTCTCGCCCACCACGATCTCAACCGCACTGAAACTCTCGTCTAAATCACCTCGACACATATCCGCGACCGATTATTAAATCGCGCTCTTTCTCCGATTCTTCTTTTATCCTTACCCTTGGTTTTTACGGATCGTACGAAACGCACGTCAGATCGGAAATCTCCAACTTGTCCAAGTGGGCGAGCTCGACCGTACGCAGATACGGGGTGTCCGATGTGGCCAAACATTGTACTTTCTCTATTTCAGCGCTCTTGCCGTCCAATTTTCGTGGTACTAAACGATATCGTAATAAAACTAAATTTCCGAGCGAAGACTTGAAATTGAGGTTATAATCGCACCGCGTTAAATATAAAATGTCGAGGAAACTGAAATCGAGGTTATGTTCTCATTTATTTATGTATAAAACTTTAAAGAAACTTATATTGAGGTTATGATACAATGATCCTACGTCGTTTTACATAACACATTCTGTTATTTTTTCATTTACTTTAATGAATTTATAAAAAATTATGTGTTTTGAGACACTCGGTATATACGAGTGTATATATTTGAGGCGTAAAAATTCCACCTACGGTTGAGAAATAACACGACCTAACCCCCCTCCAGCCGCGTCATCCTCTCGCTCTCTTTCTCTCCGCGACCACTTTGCGGGGAGAATAGTCAATTGTCGACCACTTTGCGGGGAGAGTAGTCAATTGGGAAATATTAAGGACAATTGTTGCACATTCGAACTTGATTGTCCGAAGTACAAATACACATATATGCGATTACGAGCAGGTATGGTTCTAAGAATGACGAAAAAGTTTCCCGCCGGCATAGACAGGTCCGCGATGACCTTCACGGTTCGAATGTCATCGGCGATGCGAAACGTTTAATTGTGGAAGGAGAAACGTGTTCCGCGTAGATAAGACCTAGGATGTGTGATTCCCCGCTTTTTTGTCGCTACTCACATATCCGAGATATCTGGAACGCAACCGCCTCATCTTTGATGCAGAATTGTGAATTCCCATCCACCCCCGCCCCCTCCCATGCCTAGTTTGCATACACACAGCCCGATCGCATTTCCAAAAGTTGGCAGTTGCGTTAAAACTCGTTTTCGCGAATGTCAGCCCGTTATTGCGAAAGCAACTTTTGACGATCCGAATTTATTCGCGAAATCGAACACACGAAAAAAAGAAACAATGCGCTCGGCATCGCGAGTCCGACTTACCGCGAAAAATTTGTTTTATGCAAACCGTCGGTAACGGGTTTACCGACAGACGAAAAATGACGTTTCGCGACATCGTGCGGCGAAACTTTGAACCCGAAAGACAAAGGTGAACGGATAAGGCAGTTCGGCGTCACTCGTCGGTCTGGCAGATGTCAGCTGATCGCAGACGCGATCGGATCGTTCGTCGGGGAAAAAAGTATTTAAAAAAAAGGGAAGAAACGTACATGCAAGTTGTTTTCTTCGATCGTGTTTTTTTTTCTACAGCAGATTTAATAAAATGCCCAATCGATCTTGACGCGGAGTGTCTCGCGCGATCAATTCTCGTACGCGATCGTAAAGGATCCATGAAAATCCCAACTTTATTGCGATTCACTGGCGCACGTGATTGTTGTAAATCGTAACGGTATTAAATCTCCCGCTACGTAACTGCGAAAATGTATATTGTCTCTGAAAACACGTGAAACGCTCGAATTATTTATCTTATCTGATTACGAGTGTTCTATATGATGCAAACGAATCGTAAGATTTTTTATTTTGAGAGTAACTCGCTAATCGACTCCACGTCGAGTATAGAACGGTTTTCTTTTTTTCAGCTGCAAATAATAAATTGTATTTAAAGCACGAGTTTTCCCGTCGCTTCCCATCAGTTTGTTTCTTCCCTCTGTATACTCCGCCGTCTGTTAATGAAAAGTAGAAGCTGCGACGAGTGACGTAACGAAAACGACAGAAATGTCAAAAATTCTGATCAAAATTTTACAAAGATAAGTTATACTCGAGGCGAGCTGGAATCGCGATAAGAATTTTGTCCGAATATATTGGAAAAAAGAATTTGTGTTGTTCGTTTCGATATTATTCTTCCAAGGAGTAGAAAATGGGAAAAATCGCGATCAACAGGAAGCAGTTGCCCATAAAAGCGCACTTCTTCTTTTTCATGGCAGGTAATTGCATACATATGGTTTTTTGATAATATTAGGTTCGCGATAATCGTACTTCGTTGCGACGATTCAATTTTTATTTTATTGATATATTGGTTCGGTAAGTAATCATATATTTTGATCCCGATTTTAAAGACTTTGGCGCACGCCCTATGCAACTATTTTTCTGTCACTTTTCGCGACGGACTAACCTAACTTCCGGCCCAGCATTAACCACTGCGAAAAAACCGTGCTGTATAGACAAAACTTCCGTTTGCCTGGTGGACGAATGTTTATTTCAAGTATTTAAACCAAAATCTTGGAATCATTGGTCTTCCGATCGTATTTTTGATGTCCAAATCAATGTGCGACTGAACGGCCGCTCCTTCAAGTATCCGCCATGTTTGACGCTGTGTAATTGTAACCTATACGTGTAATTGATAAATCTGGAGAGATCGGACGTCCAAATTCAACTGTGCAAAATAATTGAACAAGAAAAATTTAAAAAAATGGGAGATTTATTTATAAATGTTAGAAAAAAGCGAAAGAAATGAAGAAACAAATGAATAAGAAGAAATAAAAAAGAAAAGAAGAAATGTTAGTTTGGTAAGAGTGAAAAGGGCCATAACCTAAAAATCCGATCGCCATATTTCCCATTTTTGGAAAATAAATGTTTTATTTCGCAGCCATGGGACCAATATTACCGTTCTTAACGGTATATGGAAAGCAGTTGGAAATATCGCCCATGGTGATGGGCACTATTACCGCAATCCTGCCGATACTCTTTCTCTTATCGAAGCCAGTTTTTGGTTTTTTAGTCGATTACTTTCACAAAGCGAGAAAATTGATATTCATGGGTCTCCTAATCGTGACGGCATTGGCGTTCGTCTCTATGTACTTTCTTCGTAATGTGGAATCCCTTTCCGAGAGGAATAGAAATAACTTCAAAGACACGAACGTGACATTGATCTGTAATGAACTAGTCGAATGCAACGGGTTTAGAGTTGCGCCCAATGAAGAGAAGTCTGACGAAGGGAACCCAAACATTACCAAAACGGCTAATTGCCGTTGGACCTGTGATGAAAATAAGACTGATTATCAAGCATCTGTGATATTCACGGAAAGAAACGCTTCTATCGATTCTTTTTGCATCAACGCCATCATCAATGATATTTTCCGTTGCAACGAGACGAGGAACGAGCGTGAGTGCGAATTCTCGTGCGATATCGTAAAAAACGATCAGCAAAGTTCAATCTACGGATCAGTGACCTTTTGGGGATTCGTCTTCCTTGTTTCCTTGGGATCGATCGGTTTCAACGTTTCCAATTCGATCAGCGATGCCGTTTGCTTTGACGTACTGGGTACGCTCTTTTTTCTGTGATTTTTAGCGATGTTGCTGCCTTTATAATGATTTTTATGATCGCTGATCAAGGTGAGGGTGGCCAAATGGGCTATGGTCGTCAACGAGTCTGGGGAACCATTGGATTCGGTTTGACGGCTTTGGCAGCCGGTTATTTGGTTGATGTTTGGTCCGAAGGCAGTACTGTCAAGACTTACACCCCTGCATTCATACTTGTGTTTGTTTTCACGTGCTGCGACGTTCTCTGCTGTACGAAACTCGAGGTGAGATCTCCGTCCACCTAACCATCCGCGCTCTTTCCAAACAAACCCTAATTTCGTTCTTCTTCCGCTTCTACAGTTGCCCGTCATGAACGCTTCCAAAAGCATAGCAAGAGACGTTTACGACCTACTCAAGTTCAAGCCGATAATGATTTTCCTGTGCTTTGCTACCCTGGCAGGAATGATGGACAGCTTCATCATTTATTTTATGTTCTGGTGAGTATCCGGTCAAGTCGAAGAAAAATGGAGAGTATCCGACGATGATTAACGATCACAGGTATCTGGAAGATCTCGCAATTACGACTGGTCATATGACGCAGATCAAACTGATCGAGGGCTTAATCGTCGCCGCGGAGACTTTAGGCGGCGAAGTTATTTTTTTTACTTTCTCCGGTATGGTGCATTTTTAAATCATTACTGTTTCAACCTATTTTGATAAACGTTCGATACGAAATATTCAATTAATTTTCGAGAAATACTAATTCTGTTTATTCTGAATGGTTACTTGATACTTTTCAGGTAAAATCTTGAAGAAATTCGGGTACGGATATAGCTTTGTTTTCTGCTTTGCCTGCTACTGCCTTCGGCTGGGACTGATCTCCATCGCCCCTAATCCTTGGTGGGTCGTGCCGATCGAACTCTTTATGCAAGGGCCCACTTACGCTCTGTGCTACACCACCATCGTGGCGTTCGCCAGTGCTGTCGCACCGCCTGGAACTTCCGCCACGGTGCAAGGTATCGTCGCAGGAATGGATGATGGTCTCGGTAAGGATCTTTGACCGTTCCAACGAAACATCTCGCATCATTAATTAATAACTGAACTCTTCGGTAATTCTTTGGTATTTTTAAGGCTATGCGCTCGGAAGTCTCATCGGTGGGATAATGTACAAAAAGCTGGGTGGAGCAAAAACCCTCAGAGCATTTTCCATGCTTGCTGGGTCGTCGAGTCTTCTCTACCTTGTTCTTCATGTCACGTACTTGAAAAAGGTCATGCCAGAGACAAAAACTACCAGGAGCGCCGATGTACCTTGGAAGCGACCGAAGGAGGCAGCGGAGAATTGTCACGTCGAAGTTGCAGCGTGACGATAGAAACACCAGTGAAAGACACAAAGACTTTTTTCTACATCGCTAAAAAACTTTTTATCAAATATTAATACTAGAACTTCCGGTGAAAATGATATTATTTAAGTTCTGTAAGAAAATGGTGTCTTGTCATTGGGTGCCAAACAAACCGAAACAAACCCAACAAGCTTTTCGAGCGGTATACCCATCGCGTGGTAATTTACGATTGTTACGAAAATTATTGGCTCTTCACGATTTGTATTGGAGAAAAAAAAAAGATTTGCCGTTCCATGGTCTCGATCGTGCGCATACTCGGCCAGCCTAGTTTCCGGCATGAGTGTCGCTCGTGCTGAATAAAATGGCAGATGAGTTGCGTTTGGACCTTTTGCCAACGGAGGTACTGTTGTTGATATTCGATTACTGCGAAGTGTACGATCTCGTGAGTTTGTCGCAAGTCTGTCGAAGATTTGACAATCTCGTCGCCGAAGATATTCTCTGGGTTACGAGAAGGGATAAACCTCTGGTTACTAATCAAACCTCCAAGGAATTCCGCGAAAGGTGAGATTGTCGATGTTGTCGAAAACGTTATGTTTTTTTAATCGCCGTTAATTAGCGAAAGATTTGTGGAAGGCTAATTAAGTCGCCAAATATCTTTACTAGCACATTTTCAAACCCAAACAAATTACGTTTTCGATTTTTTTGGTTTTATTTCACGTAACGTCAAAATAGTTCGACATAACCTCAAAATTCACGTTTAGATGCAACATTTTACTCGATCTTCGGGAGAGATGGAAAGTTTTGGAGAATTGGTGGAGAGGCAGATATCAGCAGAAGATTCTTCTCTCCTGGGAAGTAAAGGCGATGCCGTGGATCCACCTGACGAAACACACTCTTTGGTGGAGCAACGGCAATCAATTGTGCGGTTTTCCTCGAAAACGAATCAGACGCTTGAGCAAAAGTCTCGACCACGATGACAAGGAATTCAACAGGGAAGAAATAAGCAGTGATATATGCAAGTTCGTCGTCCGTGATAATTACGTCATAAGCGGTCACAGAGATGGAGGTATCACTCTCTGGGACAAATCGTTTCCCGATGACCCTCGCCGCGACGTGTGCATAAACAATGCTCATACCGGCAGCGTCAATGGCATCGATGAAGTAGGCGACGTTATCATTTCTGGCTCCAGTGACGGTATCGTCAAGGTGAAAACTTTTTCCTACGCGATTGAACCCAAACAAACCTACACAAACCCGAGCAACAAGGAAAACGTAAATTTCTCTCCAGTTTTGGTCACTAGCGCGAAATAACGTATCGTGCGATTCACGCGCGACGCTCAACGTGCTGGACCGAGTTTGGTCCGTCGCAGGCAATCTGGCAAATGGCAAGGTCGCCGTGGGTTCTTCCGGACACAACGACATTCCACCTTTGAAGTTATTTGATTTCCAACTGTACGTTCTCTTCCCTATCTTTTTTTCTTTGTTCAGACGTATTTATCATTCGTATTTGTCGTTCGCAGCTACAGCGAAGGGTTTCCTATGAGGCATCGTTGGAAAAGGGGTGCCGGTGTCTTCGACATGTCCTGGGAGAATCGAAGCACTCTGCTTACTTGCGGCAACGACACTTACGTTCGCAAATGGGACATAAGGTGAGACGAGAGGAAACTTAGCTGCGCTATGAAAAATAGCTTTCCAGTACCTATTTTTTTTTTTAATCCGCCGGAAAGTCAATTTTACTTGATCAACGATTGCCAAACGTATCCAATTTTGACTTTCCTTCTTTTCCATTCGAAAATCTCTTATCCAGGCTTTTCTTCTTTCTAGAACTGAAAAGTGCGTAGCTTCTTGGGAGGATCCTACAGACGCAGCGGTTTACAGTTTGAGTACTGACTACAATTACACCATCGTAACAGGGACGAATTACAATTGCAAAGCTGTTTTGTGGGACCAAAGAATGACGAATTACGTCCAGGTAAAATCATCAATCACAAAAACGTTTTCGATGAAATTCGAAATTTCGTTTTTTCTCTTTCAGCTGTACTTCTTGCCCAACGTTGGTAGAAGATCGAGTCCGGTTTACAGCGTATCTTTCGATAGTTCGAGTTTTTACGGTACGACGGATCAACGCCTGATCGAATTCTCGTTCACTGGAGAAAACAACCACGAGCGGGATTACCGTGGAATTCTGTGCTACAAAACCCCAAAATTCGCTCCGTCGATCGCGTGATCGAATAAAATCGATTCTTTCAAAGTTTCAAAAGTTTAACGTCCAAGGAAATTAATCACGAGGCTTCGACACCAAATAACGAACAGTTCTTCCGGAATAAAATATATATGTGCATATTATTCAGAGATACACTCGTTTTGTTTTTTCAACGAGTACAAGACGTCATACATCAACAAGAACCCATACGAAGCCATGAAAACAAAATAATAACATACGTATAACCACCTCTAATAAAGCTTTCTTATTTTGATCACGAAACACGTTTTCCCAGTTTTCTTCCTTTCTTCCTCGAGTTTTCCGAGTCGATCTTGGACTTTTTTTTTGGAAAGTAAATCATTTCGGTTTGCTTCCGGGACTCAGATCATCGTTCGTATCATGTAATTGAGAATTCCACCGTGTTTGAAGTATGTCAAATCGACTTCGGTGTCGAAACGAACGATTACGTTGAAGGTGTTGCCGTTGTCGGTTTTAACGGGAATCTTTTGCAACGGTTGACAATCCGAGGGAACGTTGATGTCGAATTTTTCGTAACCGGTCAAACCGAGGGTTTCAGCGTTTTCACCTGGCATGAATTGAAGCGGCACGATTCCCATTCCGACAAGATTTGACCTGGAAATTTTAAAGAGCGATTATTAGAATTGAGAATTTATTCGAGAAGGGAAGGAAAAGAAGAAATTGACGGGAAGAAAGAACCTGTGTATTCTCTCGTAAGATTCGGCTATGACGGCTCGAATTCCAAGTATGAAAGGTCCTTTAGCTGCCCAATCCCTCGACGAACCAGCGCCGTAATCCTTTCCCACTAATGCTATCAATTGGGTTCCTTCTTCCCTGTACTTTTCCGCCGCGTCGAATACGTCCATCTAGAATGTAAAGAAATATGTTTTTTCATCACGAAATCGATGAAGATAATAAATATCGATAATGAATTTTTGTTTCAACGAAAAAAATAAACTCGTCGAGCTTGCCTCTTCGTTGGTTGGAATGTGCAACGTTCGGGGTCCCGGTTTACCGATGAATTTGTTAACGAGACGAATATTTGCGAATGTTCCGCGGGCCATTACCGCGTCGTTACCCCGTCGCGAACCGTACGAGTTGAATTCTTTCGGGGTTAACCTGCAATTACGTTTTTGGGTTTATCATATTATTTTATATCTATTATATTGTTTTGAGGTTATAAACTTCGTGTTACGAAAGTTATTTTGAGGTTATGAAGTTCGTATTACGAAAGTTATTTCGAGGTTATGAACTTCGTGCAACGAAGATTATGAAACGCCACGAAACAAGTGAAAATACGAATAAACGAACCCTCGCTCGGAGAGATATCTCGCTGCGGGTGAGTTTCGAGCTATACTTCCGGCTGGGCTGATATGATCGGTGGTAACGGAATCCCCGAGGTTCAACAACGCCCTAGCTCCGACGATGGGCTTTATCGTTGGCAATTGCTGAAGAAATAACGATAAGAGTATATTTTTTTCATCTGTCTTTCACCAAGGTCAAATCAAGGTCAAACGTATAGCGTTTACTTTCTCAAGGCCGTCGAAGTAAGGCGGCTTCTTGATGTAAGTCGACGATTCGTCCCAGGGATAAAGCTTGCCGTCCGGGGCTTGCAAATTCGCCCAGCTGCTGCTGCCCTTTTCGATCTTGCTGTAAACTTGCCGGAACATTGCCGGTATAACGTGTTTTTGCTCGATCGCTTGAATTTCCATTCTCGTTGGCCAAATGTCACGCAGATAAACCGCTCGACCGTCCAGTCTGTAACCTTTATTTAAAAAAAATGGATTTTCAATTTTCAATTATCAATTTTCAATTCGTTGATAATTATTTGCGCAAGTTGCGCGACTTACCGAGCGGCTCTTTCTCGAAGTCGATGTCAACGGTACCCGCGATCGCGTAAGCGATCACCAACAGTGGTGAGGCCAAGTAATTCGCTCTCGTATTGGGGTGTATACGGCCCTCGAAGTTTCGATTTCCCGAGAGAACGCCGCAGCAGACGAGCTCGTTCTGTTAAAGGATGGAAGTATTGAAACATCGAAGCAATGTTCACTTTAAAATTATACAGCGTGTTCCACGAATTATTATTTATTGTTCATTTTGTTATTCATTTTAAAGGCAGCGAATTTATAGGGAAAAGTGTCAAAAAAATATTTTAGAAACGTTTTTTCGCATTTTCCCAGTCGAATTTTGTACTTTCGGGAAAAACTCGGGCATATTCGTAATCAGCGGAAAATTTCTGATCAAATACACCCTTTTAATACTTAAAAAACGGAAAAAAAATTTTTTCGACCTCCCAGGC
>JAPYZI010000907.1:0-17935 GCA_030523105.1 Ophioninae sp. A BG-2022a
GAATCTACCATTAATTTCCCCAAAAACCCAAAATTTCTATTAAAAAATCGTAAAAAACACCTTAAAACACGTTTTTCTTTGCTTCGTTCCATGCTTTCGACAAAAATTTTATAATATTCGTAATCGGCATAAAATTTCCGATCAAATAGACCCTTTTAATACTTTGAAAACAGAAAAAAAATGTTCGACTACCCCGGCCACTTTTCCGGAATCTCAAAAAACACGAAATTTCAAAAGGTCGTGGGGTAAGCTTCCTATATGCTATAGAGATTCAATGTGAGTATCGGTTGACACGCGTACATGTACGTGTGTATTTGCTTTGGGACGAAACGCCGCGCGTCTTCTCTCCACGCTGCGCTCGTAACGAATCCACACGTACATAAAGACACACGCGGCCACGCTCAGCGCTTGGCAATTGTCCTGCCACGATTCTTCGTCCGAAAAGTCGAGAGTTCGCGACCGAATTCACGTGCGCCATCCGTCGGTAGTTACTCGCAGCGCAAAATCCCAAAATTGTCATTACCGACGTAACGAGGTGCCGCGTCAAAAGTTTTCAACGTGTTCGTCATTCCCTTAACGCTCGTTACGTTTCATTTGTTTCGGAACCAACATGGAAAAAAAACGAACATTTTTTTGTTATTAAGAAATAATGAAATTGATACAGATTACTGACTGATTGTGATACTCCATTTTACTGGTTATTTTTCAGTCCACTTTTTTCTGATTTCGCTTTTATTTCCTTTTCAATTTATTTAAATTTTCTTTCGTCTGGGGTGGCAACCGGCCAGTTTGATAAACAAGCGTGGATCTTGTTTATCAAACAGCCAGTTTGATAAACAGGAATTCTCGTTGTGGCGTTCAGTGAAATGTCTTCGGAGTCCATCGTCGAATCCTTACTGAATTCGTATGGGACTACCTCGGGAGTAACGATGCATGAAAAAAATCATCCAAGACTATTTATATTTGTCAGAGTCACACGTGAGAAAAATCTAATTTTTCAGAAATCGAGAAAAATCTAATTTTTCAGATATTGTTCGGAAACATTTCTATCTCCCTGCAGCGATGAAAGTGGCTTCGACGGATAAAGAAAGTGGCCCATTGACTCGATGTTAACAATTACGTTTTCTTAATCGCATGTTGTGCTTTGTGTCGATGTTTTTCAGTGCTCGTGCAAATGAACGTACAGATTCAGCTTCGGCCAATCACTATCTGTCTTTATCCTCGTCGTTCGACGAAATCCATCCAAATAAGTGTCGGCATTTGTAACGAAGAATATTTATTACGAAACAGAAATATTTCTTAGTTCGCGTTAACGAACGAAGAATCAAGATTTTCGTGCGAATCCTGTTTTTTTTGTTTCGCGGTGTTCAGCGACGAGGAACGATCCACGTGTCATCGATTCCCGCTAAAACGACTCGATCATCGATTGTTCGAGGAAAGAGCGAAAAATTCGCGGCGATTTGACTCGCTCGGGTCACACTTTGCTCGTGGCGTTTTAATCACCATCAAAAAGCTTCGAGGATTCGGACATTTTTGTTTGTCCCTTTGTGAACTAACAAGATCCGTACATTTTTTCCAGGTGGTTACTCCATGAACGAACCCGACGGCTGGTTTCCATGTCCGAGATGTACTCACAGCTTTCGCTCGAAGGACGGCCTGCTCCGGCACTTCCGTTCGCACTGCAACCTCCACGAGACTCGTTTTCGGTGCACCTACTGCGACTACGGATCGAAGTACAGCTCGAACGTCTACAAACACGTTAGAAGGGTACACAAGCAGATGTCTTGTCTCAAACCGGATAGAATTTATTTGCGTTAGTACAGATATATCGCGTTACGCGATCAGACGAGACGAGACAGAAACAAATCGATCGTCATCAATGAAGACAAAATCATCAACGAAGACACCTCGTCGTCGGAAGATCCACATCCACCTCAGTCCCTCCAATTGTATATAATATTCGATAAACTTGTTTTATTATTTTATTTACCTTTCAATTTGAAACGAATAAATTATCGTGGCTCGAGAAATCCAGAGTTACCTAGTCGGAATAAATATTATTATTTTTTTTTCGAACAACGGAAATTGGCAAGAGAAAATTGTAAAACGAAAAAGAATGAAACGAAGAAGAATAGAAAAAGGTTTACGGGCACTTTGTTGTATCACACCAGAAGATGTTTTCCTTTTTTTTTTTCTTCATTTTGTTGAGCTTTGACATTCGAGCACCCTCGCAACGAGATGTAACGCTTGTTCATTGTCCAATCGCTTGTGTCTCACGCGAATTTTGGCAAAGCTCCGTTCTTTTTTTCTTTTTTTTTTTTTAATTGTTTCATCATGAATTATCGTTTTTCTTTTCGATTCGAAAATCCCCGTTACAGCTGAAATCGTGCGATCGCCGTACCGAAGATACGCCAATCAACGACTCCCGTGGTTATGCAAGATCCGGATCTCGAAAAGTTGGAAGAGTGAGAAAATGATATCCGGAGATTTGCAGTCCCATCGATGACATTCACTAACCCGCAATATCTTGGAATTTTCAGCTGTCGCGACGACCACCAAACAACTATCATCGATGTCGGAAAAATCGAAGAAACAATTCTTTTGCCCGCGATGTAACAGCGGCTTCACAATGGAATCCAACATGATGACGCACTATCGGCATCTTTGCGGACGCGAGCCAAGATTCGGATGTCCCTATTGCGAAAAGAGAGACAAGAAAGCTTACAACATATACAGACACGTGGCCCGATGGCATCCGGCCCTCAAGAATTACACCCTCAAGCTTCACTGAGAATCCTGGCTCTCGGTGGATGAACCGTTCAATGTAAGAACCAATGACAGCTCGGCGTGCCACCTTTTATTCACAATTGGAACACTTCGTCTACGAGAAATCCTCATTTTTGTTTTTCATCAATCTTCACTGCACTCGAGGATATTAACAGACAAAGAATCTTCCGTCAAACGATCAATCGTGAAAAACTATTCCTAAACTTGCGACGCGTAGTTTGGACTTGTTTCGCGTTTCTCAAATTAGCACATTCACGAAAACCTAGCGAATGTGATTTTTGAAAAAAAGAAATCATTTTCATTGATACGGCAGTCAGTTTTGGCTGCACGTCATGAAGCTCATACCCGGATCCAACTAAACATCGAAAATACTTGATTCGTTGTTTTATCAATGTCGCCAAGATCCGCAGATCAGAGAACGGAAGAAAATCGTTTGTAGTCGTCAAAGAGGCCTGACGAACAGAAATTCGGATCGGGTCTTTTCGTATCGTTTCATCGTGTCGCACGTGTTGGGGATGCGAGCCATTGTTGACCCTGTTTCAAGGCATCTATACGTACATAGTTAATTTTCTCGATTATACCTTTTTTTCCCATCCTTCGATCGTTTCATTTTTAACCCAACGGAATATCTCTGGATCATCAACATTCGAGCAGAGTATCATCTTAGATTACTATCAGCTTCGATGTGCCGTTCTTCATCGAGTTCCGGTAGTTTCGTAAAAAACAACGCGTCCGATCGAAACTGTGTCCGTTTAGTCGAAAGAACCGGGGCATCAGGAGGTCCCGTTTGTCGCACACGTACAATCGAAAACACAAACAAATCCGTTGATGGTTACATCAACAAGATACTCGTGGGCGATCGTTGTCCTCAAGATCATTCAGACGGGCCTCGTTGCTTGTTTTTTTTCGTTTGTTTTCAGGAACTATGAGATCGGAGTTTGGGGAAATGCCAAAGATAGCGCGAATCGGAGAGAATTCGCAAGTGTTCGGTGATGCAACGAGGACTAGGCACGCGTGTCCGAGATGCTGCAGCTCGTTCAGTAACCGGGCGAACATGCTCTCGCACTACAGGCACGAGTGTGGCCAAGAGCCGAGATTCCAGTGTCCCTATTGCGGCAAGAGGGACCGTAAATCTTCGAACGCTTACAGACACATAAGAAAGTATCACAACGGCAGTCGACTGCAGGTCTACAGGCGGCAATGATCTCTATTGCTTACGACGACTGAGCCATACACGAGTATACGAGAATTGTACTGCGGTATGCGTGTATGTGTGTTGCATGTATGGGAGGTATGTTCCGAACGAATATACGGGCTTTTAATAAAGTGACGGATTAAAGTTTACTCCCATCTCCCAGTCTCTCTCTCTCTCTCTTTCGATACCGGTGGACGCGAGGGAAGAAAAAAAGGTCGGCTTGACAACGAAGGGAAGAAAAAAAAAGAAGGAAACAACGAGAGACAATATAATACAGGGAGCAACGTGACGTTTGGGTATCCCAGCAGTCTTCTCTTTCCTCTCGTTACGAAACAACAACAACAACAATAACAACAACAACAACAACAACAACAACAAAAAAAGAATATCGATTTCGTCGAATTTCCGAGGTGTCGTTTCGAACGGTATTCCAATGTTTTCAAACGCCCTTGAGGCGCGGACACCTGAGATTCAACGACTGGCGTTTATTCTCTTTTCGATCGTCCTAACTCCTACCCTCTTCTCTCCTCCTATCCTTTTATCCATTCACCTCTCCTCTACAGTTCGTTTAGACGCGGTTCGGTGTGTCCATGCGTTTTTTTTCGTTTTGTGCATCGAGAGCTATCGTTCTAATTCCCGTTGTGTCTCCTGCCCCCAGGTCTCGGTCTTCCCTACGTCATGGAATTGATGAGAGCCCATATGGATTACGGTGGCAGCGAGGTTAAACGAGAGGACGATCCCTACTGGCAAACCGGAAGGATGGCTTATCACTGTCCCCGATGCAACGCCGGTTACACCTACAAGAAGACCCTCAAGACTCACATGAAATACGATTGCGGCAAGGAGCCGAGATTCAAGTGTCCTTACTGCAGCAAGAGGGACAAGTGCTCGTCGAACATTTACAAACACGTTAGGATGAGACACGATGGACTTCCGGTTATCGTCCACAGGAACTATTAGTGTTTCGGGAGCGGTGCTCGCCGAATTTCACCTCTCGCTCGATATTCTCTTTACACGAGGACACACTAGTGATCTCCCTTTCCATCTCTCTCTCTCTTTCTCTCTATCTCTTTCTCTCTCTCGGTACTGTTTTTCCTCCCACGGCAAGGAACGTCCACGTCTTCTTATCCACGAACGTCTTTCTGTCCGATAGAGAAAAGAGCTGGAATCGACGATTTTTGATGAAACGATCATTTTAATAAAGACGACAATAGGCGACCCAACGGCTCGTTTTTCGTCGCACGTTTTCGGTGGCTGCGTTCGATTTATCTCTCTCTCTCTCTCTCTCTATCTCTTTTTTTTCGGTATTTCGTAACGCAAGCTTTCGTTGGTACGTTTGCTGCGACGAATCGGGAAATTCGAAGAGATCCGAGCTTAGAAGAAGGATCGATTCGAAGAGGAGAAGCAAACGGATGGTCCAATGATACTCTCTTTTCCTCGTAACGTGTATATACTCGCACCCACACATACAATGTACACGCCCGTAATTAAAAATCATCCGTTTGGATTGGCATTTTCGAACGGGACCGCTCATTAACGTCCCGGTAATTGTTTTCAGCTGTTAATCGGTCCGAGTGGACGACGGACGCCATAACGAACTACATCTGTCCAAATTGCAACGCTGGCTTTCGAAGAATGTGGGACCTGATACGTCACAGATGCGGACAAACACCGAGATACGCTTGTCCGTATTGTCACAAAAAGGACAATTCATCATCGAACGTATATAGACACATCAGAAGATGGCATCCGAAACTACCAGTCGGCGTCAACAAAATGTTTTAGTGCGAAACCCAAAAGTTCATATAACATGTATCCAATAAATTCTTCACCGTCCCATCCGAGTGTTTCTTTCGAAAGTTTCGATCCACTTTTTTTTTCATCCAAAAGGCCGTTGGGGATTTTACGATCCGACGGGTATTCAAAGTCCTCATTGGCCCACCACTGTTTCAGATATGCAGCGTCCTTCGGATCCTAATTCGATCGAGTAGCGTCAAAGCTACTGGCGGATTTGCCAATGGGATTGGAAACACCGTGAAACCTCATGGATAATTCCCTGACGATCGTCGTTTCGTTGGAAGACTGGAGACAAGTGCATCGATGAAGCCAATCGCGTTATCGTTCGACAGTTCGAAGTTCCAATAAAATTGGCAACCTTACTTTTTTTCAACGGTCCGTTTCGTCGACAGGACGATGTCAGATGTTAACGGAAAATGATTATCGGGTCTTTCACGCCTTTGATGTTCTATTGTTCCATTTCATTCAACGGCGCAACGTTCGAACGAACTCGCCACGTTTCCTCGCGTCATTGTTATTCTTCATCTTCACCATTCTCCTGAAACGAAACGCACACAGAACGCACACGTTTTTTTTCGTTTTTTTTTTTCCGTTTGTTTTCTTTTTTCTCATTGACGATAAAAAACTCGCGTTAAAGCAAAACGCTGAAAAATCCTGACGTTTATACTCCTGCCCACGAGTCCTGACGAATTTTTGATCCTGATTGTTTCAGGCGCGTCCTACGACGAAGAATTCGGTGATAGGAAGGATCCATCCGGTCGATTGTACCACGATCGTCGTTGTAGCCTAAATTTGATGGGAACGGATTTGATGATGCATGCACCGGCGCAACCCGTCACTTTCGGATGTCCCTACTGCACTTATCAGGCCAGCTGGTCCTCCAATGTTTACAGACACACGAGAAGGAGGCATCCGGGTCTCCAGCAAAAAGTTGTCAAGTTTTAGAGTACCAAAATTGAACAATCATTCCGAATAAACGTGAAACATTTCATATCTCCACATCCATTGTACTCATCGTAACGTTAACCGACTGATAAAAAAAAAAGAAACAAAAATAAGGAACTTCTCCTTTCTACTGTATACATATATATATATTTTTTATATATGTTCACGTATTTCTCTGATAAAAATCAATCGTTCGGATGATCTTTTCATGCATTAATAATCCCGAGGTCATCCCGCACAGATTTAGTAAGGATCTGATCACGAACTCCGAAGATATTCCACGGAAATCTTCAACGGGCTTGTTCATGCGAGAAGCACGATTAGTTGGCTTATCCATGTTTGTTCATCAACCTGGATAGTTGCGACTCAAAATACACGAGCAAAATAAAATATAACCAATTTTTTTTAAAAAAAGGTACTCTAAAAAGTAAAAAAAAGTAATCGAAGGTAACACCGCGATTGGTCAATATTTACTTATTTTTCTCACGTTTCTTAATAATTAATTTATTGAATTAGGGAATAATTAAAATCGTTCGTTGAAGTCAGTGCCGAACTAAATAATACGAAGCCAAAGAAATACATTTCCTAGGATTATGTTTGGGTTTGTTTGAGTTTAAAAATGTCATTTACTTCTACTTGTTAATAAAAATTAATATAAACGTCACGTGTATTTGTTTACAGCACGTTTCGACTTGGCATCGACTTCAAAATCGAGTGATCTTTATTGCCCAGTAATAATATAATTCATTATTAAATGTAGTAAGTAAAGTAATTACCTATTGAGCAATTGCGGTACTAACATCGTACTGTGTAATTTTATAATTATTATATCAGGGTTTCACATACCATTATTTTTTATTTTTTAATACACTTTTTTAGAAATCGATTTATTTATTTCCGTTTGTTTCATGGGAGATTCTTGAGGAACATCGTGCATGTTTCAGGTAGCTCCGAATTTACAGCATCCGTGAAAGCTCCAATTTTTCGACGACCTCGAAAAAACTGCCGAGCATATCGGTAGCTTCGGAACACGAGATTCGCGAGTAAAATCTGTCCAACGTTGCACAGCTTCGCGCGTCAATAATCGTTTTCCGGCTTCCTTCCCGTCACCCGCATATTTTGTTTTCTTTTTTTTTGTTTTTTTTTCGTCATTGGATTTTCTTTCCTGGATTTATCTTGATCCCCGATGAAAGATCGTGACATTCATCAGCACTCATACGAATATTCGTCGAACTATTGTTTTAGGGAGAGCCGTTGTAGACTTTTACGCGACACGAGGATCTTGGGGTGTGCTCGGAACGAACGACCACTACGAGCATCGCGAAGGAGCTAAACCCTTCGAGTGCGTAAACTGTGGCCGCCGTTACAGCCAGAAGAAGGGCCTCGTTCAACACATGAGATACTACTGTGGAAAACCGCCCGGTTTCGCTTGTCCCTATTGCGATTATCGCTCGAATAACTCCTCGAATAGTTACGCCCACGTGAGAAAAATGCATCCCGATCGGGAGCTCAACGTTGTCAGACTTTTCGGAAATCAAACGACCGAATACACGCCCAAACAAATATAATCAATCGACTGCGGTATTACGATAGATCCGTTTTATTTTCACTCCCGTTGATTCGACACTTCCAATCATTCTAAAGATCGCAAGAGAAACATCGTCGATACATCCTCCAACGAAACATCCAACCGAAAACTCAAAATTTCTTCTCGTCCCCTTTTCACTTGGCATCTTGGCACTTTCTTCGGGATCAGCCAACAACAAATAAATCGAACTTTATTCGCAATACTGTTTCAGATACTTTGGACACGTCCGGAAACAATACGGGCCAACTTGCCGGATCTTATCGTTATCATCATCGCACCCAGTATCACTTCGAGTGTATGAAGTGTTATCGTCGCTTCACGAAGAAACACGCGGTCGTTACGCATCTGCGACACTACTGCGGTCCACGAATTTTTGGTTGCGAATTGTGCGTTTACCGAGCCAGGACTACCACAAGTTTGAAACGACACCTGAGAATCAGACACAAGTTGGAGTGATTCTTACTTTCACGAGTCTTCTCTTTTTTTTTTTTTTTTTTTTTATGTTTTTGTTTTGTGATAGGAGAACGTTTGGCTCGCGACGAACAGTTTCTCTCGAACGATTCATCGTTCACTTCCGGTGTTTTCTTTCCCCTCTCGTACGCACGTGCTATCGCGAGATTTTCGTGGCTCGTAAATTTCTGACTGTTTTGTTTTGTTTTTCAGTATTTATTATTCTCGTCGGCGTCCTTGAGACATTGAACATCGTCGAACGATGAACGTCTGAGCTTTCGATCAGTTCGTGATCGCAACAATGTAAACGGGCGATCTCCACGTGCACCAATGTACTTTTTCGTTACTAAATATATATTTTTGTTTGTACCGTAAAAGGAAAACACGGTTTTTCGTCGACGATTATTAATTTTGTTTTTTGTTTTTTATATTTTTTTATCAACTAACGCGTACCATCGAGGGGAGAGTCAGCTTCGTGTTTACGATGAATTACGGCAATGTCGTCTGACGAGTCCCGATCGAAAATTGTTTTAGATGTCCCGGAGGAGAGATTCGATTTATCGGAATATTCAACGGTCCATCCATCGGAGGATACAAATGGAGCCTGTCGCACCCGGGGCGATAAATTCGTATGCCCGAATTGCTATCGTCGTTACAGCCAGAAAAATGGACTCTCTAATCATCTGAGATTCTCCTGCGGGAAACCCCCGAGTTTCGCCTGTCCCTACTGCGAGTATCGATCCGCCTACTCTTTCAATGTCACCAAGCACATTAAAAGGCGACATCCGGAGCACAGGATCGAAGTAGTCCAACTGTTCGTCCTGTAGGACGTAAAACCGATTGTACATATACGTTTTTCTGTTTTGTTATTGCAATTGTCCCTTCGTGTCCCAATGTCCTTAAACGTTTGCTCCGAATTCCGTGATCTTCATCCAGGCCCAACGTTCATTCGTCTTTTGTTTAATGATCTTTTCTTTTTTTTTTTTTGTCTTTTTATTTCTGGGTACAATTCGAAAAGAGAAACAATATATATACATATATATTTTGTTTATAGTGAATTTCTGACATTTGCAATTAACGGTCGTTGATCGTCATTGTTACAGATCGAAGAAGGGTCCGGCGACGGCTTGGCTTGCGAAGGGAGAGGGCTGACCTTTTCATCGGGAAGTATCGCGATCACGGAACCGGTCCGAAACAGTTCGAGTGCTTGCAGTGCTCGCGTCGTTGTACACACAAGCGAGGAATAATCGAGCATATACGTTACGTGTGCGGCAAACCTCCAGGTTTCGGATGTCCGTATTGCCCTTATCGAGCCAGTAACTCGTCAAACATATATTCCCATGTTAAGAAAATGCACAAGAATCGACAGCCGGGTTACGTTCGGCTTCACGAAGTATTCATGAAATAGACGCATTCTTTATTATTATTACGCCGAACGTATTTTCAATTGAATTCCTCGTTACGATTCGGAGATCGTGGAACTCCCGAAAACTCATCGTCGTGGTAAAACAACGGACGATCAACGATCCCTTCGTCTCTACCTAGTCGAACGCTCATTTTTTTTTTTTTTGGTGATTTCGTCGATTACCGAATGTCTACACGATCTAGAAAATCCTGATATAGGTAACTATTATATTGAACATTCGGATCTAGATAATTCCGATCTAAATCATTTTTATCTGGATAAATCTGATCTACGTGATTTTTTATCCTGGTAAATGTGATCTGGATAATTCTGCCTCAGATCATTCTGATGTAGATAATATTGATCTAGAAAATTATCATCTAGATAATTTTGATCGAGTTAATTTTGATATAGATAATTCTGATCGTCTCTAGGGGTTGAGAACGTTTATTCTTGCTCCGAGGGTTGATGAGGGCTAATGACGTATCGATTTCAAATATTCTCGTAGAAGCGGTAACCAAGATGCATCAGCTGGGAATAAGGTGGATCGGAAAAATCCTTGACGATTTTTTATTTACGTTTTCCTTTTTATCCAACTTTGACCCGCATGAATTGGGATATGCCATTTAAAGAAAAAAAAACAAACAAGAAAAAAAAAACAAGAAAACTACCAAGATCCTCGGTGCTTCTGGTGTTTTTTGCGGTGTGAAGTTTCCTCTTTTTTTTGTGTTTTTTTTTTGTTTAAACATCTTTTTTGTTCGGGCATTGATCGTCATCCCGAAACTCTCAAAAGCTGATAATTATCGGGAGAAAAGAACGGCTGAGCGAATCGGGGCCCCCTTGCTAATCGACGGCCCGATTTTGTTTCAGAACTACAGTACAGCCCGCAAGTGATTGGCCATTACGTACGTATGAAGCGTGATCCCGGAGGATACGAGTGTCTGAAATGCCATCGTCGTTACGCCAGGAAACGCGGTGTCATCGAGCACCTTCGATATGTCTGCGGTCAGGAGAAAAATTTTGCATGCTCGTACTGCACTTATCGCCATTTCCTTCGATACGAGGTCGCCCGACATATCCGACGAATACATCCGAGAAAAACGGTCAAAGTACTCTGTCGCAATGGCTTTTAGGGAATTTTCCTGGAAGCTAAGAAAACAACAACAACAACAACACTAAAAACCATTCTCACAAATGCTTATAGTTTTCTCTTCGGAGGAAAAAAACTTTCTTTTGTACTCATCGTTTTTATTTCTGAACTCGCCATTAATGACGTATTTGAGTTTGTCCGGGTGCGGAGTATGACTGATCGATGAAACCATTTTTGATGGTTCTGGATCACCGGGCTGATGGAATTCTATCGACGATGTACCCAATGGGAAAGAAAAATATATGGCGGTTTTTTCGTCACGTTCGATTATGGAGATCAGTGTCCTCAGATTCGTCCCAGTGAAAAGTCTCTTTGTTTCAGCCCAGGAGCGTCGCCGCGACTGCTCGTATGACTCTATCGAATCATCGATTATCAGCCTCGTATGTTCCGGCTGTTCGTGGCCGTGGTGAAGCGTGGCGATTTACTGGCAATTAAATAATCTTGTCAATCGAAAGACTGATAATTTATCGTCTGGTTGAACCGATCGTTGATCCCTTTCTGTTACAGATCCACATGAGCTTGGTCCCAAGTTGGAATTCGATGTCGATCGTTTCAAGGACGACAATGGACAATTCGGCTGCGCCAAGTGTCATCGTCGTTACTCCTTGAAGAAAAATCTTATGAAACACATTCGATACGTATGTGGAAAAGAACGAAAATTTTCCTGTCCTCATTGCGACTATCGCAGCTTCTTCCGTTACAGAATTCATAGTCACGTTATGAAGATACATCCGAGATATTTTCGTCGATGAGTTCTCTCTCGAACGAACCACAAACGAATCCAATTTTGTTTACAATTACAAAACTTCGCATCTCAAAACGTACCATATTCCCCCAGGGTCAGGGTAAAGCGCTGAAGGTCCGTAGATTCTTGTACAATTTTTTGTTACCTTCGTTTCTTACAGAAAAGTTGACGATCAATGATCCGCTGTAGCTTAGATACGATTAAAAACGATGCCTGAAGTTTCCAATGTTTTTTTGCTGCAACGTTCATCCACTAATTCCGAAATTGTTTCCTGTTTATTTCGTGAACTTCCTGTCTTTCTAACCAACTTATTTCATTTCTACGCAAGTGCCTGTCTTTTTTACACAACTTCCTGTGTTTTTTGCCAACGTCCTGTCTTTCTAGCCAACTTCCGGTCTTTTTTAACCCAATTACCGATGTTTCTGATCAACTTTATTTTTTTCTTTAGAACCTTCCATCTTTTTCATCAATTTTCTGTCTTCCAGGATGTCCGCGAACAATGCTCTAGAGTACTGAAAGGATCTGGTTCCTTTATAGCTGATGGCCACATCTCGCTGTTATCACCGATTCATCATATTCGTTATTTCTCGAAGACGTATCCTGCAATACCAACGATCGCAACTCGTTCTAAAGTTCATTCATCCATCAAAGAACATATCTGGTCACAAAGTTGATGGGAAACACGTTCGCGCGATCGTTGCCACTGTCATTCACCCCGAGTGTGTGTTCCCCAACACCTTCATTATTCACTGGGAAGAGCCACCGTTCGTTTTGTCTCTTCTCATGTCGATTGCTACTCGCGATACTCACGCTGCAAGCTGCTCAATCTTTTCTGGCTACCGTTCGTTCTTCAGCTTGGTGGGCGAGTGATGAGTGATTGAAAAACCAAAAAAAAAAAAAATACCAAACGAAAAAAAAAACAAGTTTGAAGACTCTTGTCCAAAAGATATGGTAAAAATGGCAACGATAGTGACGTCGGGCGGTTTGTACGTTGAAATGTGTGCGAACATTGGCCGCTCATATATTTTTTTCATCTTCCGATCATCTTGACGACATTTCCGGTCAACCTAGCGTCATTGAAATGCCCTGATATCATCTGACTTCCGGGCGTTAATGAATGATTTGCTTGAACGTTGTTCCAGGCAAGCACAGCGTGAATTTTCCCTCAAGAGGAAACGGCAGGCAGTCGATCGCTGGTGAATACGTTGAACACGAGAGTGGACCTAAGAGATACCAGTGCTTGAAGTGCTTTCATCGCTTCACCATGAAGCACAATGTTGTACATCACGTGAGATACTATTGCGGACGCCCGCCTCGTTTCGCTTGTCCGTACTGCAATTACTCCTCGGTCTATAGACACCACATTCCAGATCACATAAAACGACGTCATCCAGCAGCCCACATAAGCGTCATTGAACTATACTAGTGTCCGCGATGACGCTCGAAAGTACGGCCGAGTGAAAGACGAGTTTAGAAAGTGCGGGTTTTTATTTTATCTTTTTTGTTTTTGTTTTTTTTTTTTCATTGACGTTGGAACGAATTTTTTGATGATTGGGTATAGTTCCAATGAACTTCTTCGTGCAGTCTTTCAATCAGGTCCTCCAAACTCATCGGTAATTGTTGAAAAAGGCGATTGGATCAGTGTCGGATTAGTTGTACAACAGAGCGTAGCAAATACTAGGGATCTTTCATCTCGCCGGAATATAAATCAAACTTTGACGTATTTTTCTAATATACCGGGTACTAAACGCGTGGAAACGTACCATCGAGCGACTGGGGTACTTGGAATACTCCGACAGTTCAAATCTTGTACAGCGGATAAACGATGTTGAAAAGAACTCCAAATATCGTCGATGCTCATCAAGACGATTTGGAACGACAGCTTGGACAACGTACTTGCGCAGTTTGCGAAGTACTTGAAACGGACGTGGCTGTGCTCTGGTTTATAATAAAAACACACGAGGCTCAGGAACTGCAGTTTTATAATCTTATAATGGAAAGTTCATCGTAGTCTTGTGTTCCAAAACGTGGAAAATGTTCGGACGCGTTTACTCGTCCTCAACGATCACTCGCTGGAGCCCGGAACGTTCTATCTGGAAATTTGAGCGTGTAAAAAACGAATCAAGGGACAAGATCATAATCTCACCTTAACGATCGTTGAATGTGATTTATTCGGACCGAATTGATTCGACCGGTGTTGTCTCCAAACTCTCCCACAGCTATTCGTGAAGAATTTGGTAAAAGTCGCGTTTGATTTTACATCGAAAATCAAATCAGGGGTCTCGTGTTAACATTTTCCATAGGTTTCGCTCTGGCTTGATCCGACACTGAATCGGACGCTTTTGGTGATGTAGCACGGTATCTTTGGAAAGAACTCTCAATTGTTTATCCCTCGCACCGTTTTACACCAAAAATAATAATCTTGCCAACAGACAACGACACGTTGGTTCATCCGAACGTTCGAGGAGCGTCGATTTATTAACAGTCGACGAGTGGCAATCGCTAAGGTTCGCGAGGACAGTGTTACCCGTTGAAAAAATGTTACAGTACGGTCGATCGTCATGCGCTTTGTAAGCAATTTAATAAATATGTTCATTCAGGGCCGTTATCGTTGAAGGACGTTCACTGGTTTTCATCTTTTTCTTTTTCAATCCGGACGCTATTAGTTTTCGGCTCGTAAATTCTGCTCATTGATGTTTCCCGTACAAACCGCCCGGGCGTAACTAGCCGATGAAATATAAAAATAAAATAACCAAAGTATCGCAACGAGGAATCAATTAGAGTTTAGCTAATCGGGCCTTTTCCATCACTGACAAGTATGATCGTCATTTGTTTCAGGAGGCTGGCACGCGTGGTACGACGGAGATTCTTCGGCGAACGATCCGTTAGCTCCGGAATATCTCGAGCACAGCACCGGGTCTAGAAGATTCGAGTGTATCAAGTGCCATCGTCGTTACACGCTGAAGAAAGTCGTACTCGACCATTACCGATACTATTGCGGGAAGCCCCATAATCGAGGATGTCCCCATTGCTCCTATCGAACGAAGTATCAATCGAACATATTGAGGCACATAAAGACTCAGCATCCGGGGGCTACGATCGAGACGATTAAAACGGACAAGCCATTTTGAACGACCAAAGAACGCAAGCGATTTGTTACAAACAACTTTCGAATATAACGAATATACATCCCGTCCCCCGATGAGAAAAGAAAACCACACAACACACAGACCAAACACAAAAATATACGGATAGTCTTTCGTTTGACGTTTCATTGTGTAAAACTTCATTCGTTGAAGCGAGCAACTCTGACAAACGATTAGGGTCCGAGTCTGCGTTGTCCTTTCACCGATAGCGAAGTTTTCTCTCCTGACTCGTGTACTTTGAATCCCGATTCCGGGCGATCAAAGAACGCTTTAAAAGTTCGATAAACAAAAAGAAAAGTACGAAATGTCCGATTCGTCCTGGCAATTGGTATTTTCTAATGTGGCTTACGAGGAACTCGATCGTCTCTTGTTGCAGGTCACTGCGTCAATATATTCCACGTTCCCGGTAGCGGAAGTGGCATGATTGCCGGGATGTATCGTTCATTGGAGAACAGCCGGAAGAAGTTCGAGTGCCTCGGTTGCATGCGTCGTTTCACACAGAAGACTACGATCGTCGACCACGTGAGATACTATTGCGGAAAGCCACCGGGTTACGCCTGCTCGTACTGCCACTTTCGGGCCACTTACTCCTCCAGTGTCTACACGCACATGAGAAAATCACACTGGGGCTGCGAACCCAAAGTAATTAGGCTATTCGAGAAGGAAAGGGTTTAATAGACTGACTCTCATCATTCCACGACAAGAAAAAAAGAAAAAGTACAGCTTTATTATTACGCTTCGATTACGTTATTACCTGGGTCCGCTGAATTAACGTCCTCGTCGATCATCACCACTTCCCGATCGATCTATCATCCTCGAGATTTCTCCGCAAAAAACCGGATCGTTGTAGACAAACGAGACCGCCGGACGTCAACCGGATTGACGTCCAGATTCCGAAAGGGAACCCGAACAATCTCGCTGATGTAATTAATCTTGTTTCAGATCCCCTCGAGCTGAAGTACCTCGTACCGGTGGGCGGACTTAACCGTTCCTCCGATGGAATGTACTTTTTGCATCAGGAGGGACGCAAGAGGTACGAGTGTCTCGGTTGCTGTCGTCGTTTCAGCCAACGTACGACCATCGTTGATCACGTACGTTACGTTTGCGGACGGGCACCCGGATACGCCTGTCCGTACTGCGATCATCGAGCAACCTGCTCGTCCAATATTTACAAACACGTCAGACGACAGCATCCCCAAATGGAGGCTAAATCGATTCGTCTATTCCTCAAATGAGTGTTTCACCGTTCGGCTACGTTTTCTCCCTTTGATTAACGGAACGGTGATGCTCGCTAGTCAAATCGTTGGTGGACGCTCTTCAAACTGCCAGGATAATCTACGATTACGCGATTTACCGATAAAAGTCGCGAATCGCACGAGCGAGAGTTCACCAAGTTCGTGCCGTTTGTGTTTCACGTGACGTCGATGCAATTTATAATTATTTTTTTACGATAAAGCGTTCTGAAAAAAAAAAAAGAAAGATTTTCATTCATCTTCTTCTTTTCTTTCCTGGCGAGGGAGACAAAAAATACTTCTTCGCGCCTGACGAAAACGACAAAAAGAAAACAAAAGAAACAAAGACTCTTCCCGATCGGAGTACCGGAGATTATACACCGTTTCGATCTCGGTTTCCTGTTTCAGATTCGAACGAGTCGAAACACGTCTTCAGGGATTACATAATCGTTGGCTCACCTTACGGAACTTATCGACAACACGCCAGTGGACATCAAAGATTCGAGTGCACCAAGTGCCTTCATCGTTTTACCCAAAAGATAACGTGTATACGTCACATGCGATACATATGCGGCAAGCCACCGGGTTACGGGTGTCCCTACTGCGACCACGTCGCCGCTTACTCGTCCAATATGTATCAACACGTGAGACGCCGGCATCCTCGAAACAAGGCGACTTTCATTCGTCTATCCCAAAATTAGCTGTACGAATTGTAACCGTCTAATCAACGATCATCCATTAACTCGGCTCTCTTCCGATCCGATGAAGAAAACGCTTCGAAAATAACGGAACACCCGTAGTTTCTATTTATCGCACTCTCCCGTATCCTGTCTTGACGAATTGTTGTTCTTTTGGTAAATTTTTCATCGAAGGAGGATGTCATGAGTATAGCTCATGTGAATCTGTAACGTCGTTGCTGTTTCAGATGCGTTCGAGTACAAGTATCGCTTCCTCGGTGACATCGATGCCGAATCCGCGACTTCCGGTGGCACGTCACGCTTCCAACAGGCCATTGGCAAAAAAAGATATCAGTGCACCAAGTGCTTTCATCGTTTCACGCAAAAGATAACGTGCGTTCGTCACATGCGTTACATTTGCGGCAAGCCCCCGGGTTACGGATGTCCCTATTGCAATCACATGGCAACTTGCTCGTCCAACATGTACAGGCACGTTAGAATGAGGCACAAGGGCCACGAGGTCAGGGTCGTCAAGTTTTATCCCGACTGAAGACGATTGACACTCGCGAAGCGACTTCGCCACCGGGAGCCACCGAGGAATGGGGTTGAAGTTTCCATCGTTTCGTATCTTTGTTTTCTTTCGTTTTTTCTTTCAATTTTGCATCGTTTTCAACGATTTTGTCTTACCAATTTTTCATTTCCATTATTATGGTAAATAATAAATCACGGATTGGTTTTAAATCGCTAAATACGAGTTCAAACAAAAAAAGTATTCGAGTACCTTGAGTCTGCCGGAAGTAATATTGGGAAACTGAAAA
>JAPYZI010000908.1:0-24385 GCA_030523105.1 Ophioninae sp. A BG-2022a
AAAAAAAAAAAAAAAAAAAAAACAAACAACAAATTTTGTTTTTGACGAATTTGGTTGGAAAAGTCATGAAAAGCGTGTCCATATATTTGGGGAGAGGTGCGCGTATCCGAGCTTATCCGAACGGCCACATTTGTTGGGCACCTTCGAAGCGGGTCGGTCTCGATTATCCGCGCTACGTAGTACCAATTATACGCCCGCAGTCATCGCTACACACGTACGTTTATATACAACGTTATACGTATAGCAACGGAGTCGTACACTCGCGCGTACGGCCTAGCTCGATACCGTCGAGTGCCCGTGTGCTCTCTCGGAGCCAACACTTTCACCAGCGGATTTCTAACTGCTGGCACGAGAGCTTTGGCATCGTTCACAACGCTCCCCTCACGATATATCTCCCATATTACGAGCGTTACATCTTACGTTAACTCTGTACACGAGCTCTGTACACGACTGTACGTCGAAACGTAATAACGAATCATAAGAGAAAATAATAATAATATGTAACACGCGTGCACGATGATGACGTTTCAATACCTCGTTGACGTTTCCATCACTGAACAGCCATGGAACTTTATTTGTTCAATTTCAAAGTTTGAACAAGTACAAAGTTCGTTCAGTTGTGAAAAATGCGACGCTGAAACCGGTGAACGCTTTTGTAGGTTTGGATGACTGAAGACGATAAAGAAATGGAACCTTGAAAAGGAAAATCTGGTGCGAGTGAAACTGGTGCACAAATCGTTAGAAAATAACTAAAAAAAAAAATAGTACTCCATCGCGTTCCAACTGCGTAAACTTGAGTATCGCGAAACATTGTTTTCGGTTAAGAATTTATGCGGGAACATTATTTCGAAGGCGTTTGCTCTAATGGTGACAATGGTGTGAACAGAATAAATAGCCACGATAGAAATGCTAATGGCAAACGTGAATGACGTCGTGCCTTCTATCGTTAAGCATAACGGAACCTGTTTTTCTTTTGTTCTATCAAGATTCAGTTGGCACGAATAAGCTACGAAATTGACACTATTTTCTGGAGTTTCCATTTGGCAATCTATGATCTACATTTATAAATCACGATTTTAAACAATAAAAATGAGATGCCGGAAAGAATGATCGTTTGACACCGAAGTTTCAACTTCATAACCACGGCAATGATTCTAAACTCGTAATAATTGGCATTATAGCAAACATGGAATAAAAGTGAAATGTCAGAGAAGTGAATGTAAAAGATTGCAAATAATCGGGTAGGGACCTTCCAAGTCAAGTTCACAAAATACAAGTTTCCATTGAAACTGACAAACATGAATACTTCAGCATCATGGTAAACGCTCCATCAAACGTAATCGCGACAAAACCTCAGAGAGGATTACGCTCGTTAGATCAAATCTAACTAACCCTGTAATCTACCCGCCCCCGGTCCCACTTCCGCCGTCACCTTCTCGCAACGATTCCCAACCGACTATCGTTTCGTTGTATCGTAGTTGTCACATTTGCCCCTGTCACCGCTGGTTAATTCGCTAGACGAAAAGATCGTTCGCGGTAATAAGATAAGATAACGCCCTCCGCGCAATCGTCATAGCCCCAACTACACGCAGGGAGTACGTGATCGTAGCCTCTTCTCCTCCTTTTTCTTCAACGCCGCTTTTCCGTTTATTTTCTCGCGGAGGGTCGACGCTCGATTATCGCTAGGAACACATTTCTCCTCGTTTAACAATCTACGGTATAATGTTGCTGCGGATACGCAAAGTCGCGCAGATCCCATCTATTTTCGATACGTTGATTGTCGACATTGGACGTAGCGCTCATTATTTTCACAGACCGTCGACCGTACGATCGAAAGATGGTCCTTGATTTTTTTTGTTTGATGGAACGTTGATTTCATTGAAACATCGGTCTCTGAGTAAATTTTGATGATAACGAGATTTTCGTGTCGCTGTTTATGAAAATATTGGATTGGGAATGAAGTTCAAATCGTAGAAATACAATAAACATGAATATAGCCCTGTATTACACGATGGTGAAGTTTTTATCGTTGTAACGAGAGGAAAATCAATTTTTTCGAAGTTTTTTAATATTTGCATTGTTGAAATGCAACGAAGATTCATTTTTTAAAAAAACATTCCGTCATTTTTATTAGTATGCGAAATATTTTCTCATCCCGTTAAAGTACTTTTCTTATGAGAATGTCGAAATATCTTGGAGAATATCATGCAACTGATATTCTCCAAAGAAATATTACGAAATTACAAAACATCAATCTGTCGTTGCCTTCTCGCGATTTAGATTTCAGTATAATCATTTTCTTAGATATTTCGTGTTCTTAGATATTTTTCAGTAGATTCAAGCTCCAAAAATTCCATGAATATTTATTGAGATTCTCGTTCGATGATTTGCAATCTAATTTTGCAAAAATCATTTTGGATAATAATGAAAGTAAAGAGTGAATAAGAAAATCCGTTGTGGTCGGTGGAACGATGAAAACTTCGAGCTTTAATTGAACTTTGAACAGGTCGATTTATAATTTTTATTTGTCAGTTGGAGTGAAATTACGAGCTAGAAATTTTACCCACGATTACTACATACTTTAGCCAAATCCAAGTTTTTTTTTCTCTCAAAAGATTTCAATAAACAACGAAGAGATAACAATATCAACAAAACAAAGTGGGAGTTCCCTTGACCGTCGAAACTTTCCCGGACCCTCGATGGACACCTGAATGTTTATTTTCCACCTCGAAATTTACAGATTTACGGAATATGCAAGAAGTGTTCGAAGTATTCGACAAGCGTGTGTAAAACGGTATGCACGTATGCAAGACATATGCAGGTGAAAGTTAGAGCAGCAAAAGAGACGACAGAGAAGGAATCATCGTTGGAAGCGCGTGTTGTACGTGGCCTCGTTCCTCCTCAGCTACGTTGGCGCGTGAATTCCTACAAACGCGAGCGAGGAAAAAAAATACGAGGAAAAAATGTAGGAAAAGCGAACAAACATAAAGAAACAAAATAATAAAGTGTTCGAAGAAAGAAGTTAATCAAGTGCCTCAATCGCGATACGTCGTGCATTGCGGTGGTGCTTCGATGTGAATGCCCCTTGAAGTCCATTGGCCGCGAGAGCTACGTTGATTCTCTCCTCCCTCAAACAGCTCCGTGTATGTACGTGATTATTAGTATGTATGAGGCGGTCACAGAGGGAGAGAGAGAGAGAGAAAGAGTTCGGGGGAGGGAGAAGAGATTGTGGAAACGTCGCGAACGTCCAGTACCAAACAGGAACACTGTTGTGCACCGAACCACTTGTCTATATATTCTTCGGTGCAACACGAACCAAGTGCAGCGTATTTGCAGCCAGCAATACACGGTGTCGATGCACTCCGGATCAGGATGCACTTTTGTCCGAATACATCGAGATTGCCAGTCGGCTATAACGATTTTTAATCGTGCCTTCGATTATTCTCACGCAGCTTGCGCTTTTTCAATTTATAAAATGTTATCGCTCGCTAGGATTTATATTGTATATAAATCCCATGTATAGTATATGCATGTATAAAGAGAGAGAGAGAGAGAGAGAGAAAGAAAGAAAGCTGAGGCTTTATCAGAATAGTTATCGGAGTTCCGATTGAGCATGTACTTATCCACACACTCGTAAATGCATAGGACTGTGCAACTGCAACAGGGCTATCAGCATAGATCGTCTCGCGGATCACAAACCTCGTCACTTTTATCGGTCATTATTTGTTTGCGTAATCGCTAATCTGGTGCTCTTTGTTGCACCGAGAAATGAGTCGCGCTTGCACGCGAACGATATTTTTGTTCTTTTTTTTTTTTTGGTGGAAAACCGGACGTTAAGTGCAGCGACGATAATTTGTCGCTGCACATTGCATGGGCGGTCGCTGAACGCTGACGGCTAAAAAAATCGCCCTTTTTTAATTTTATTTCCAAAGGAAGATTAGTCGCGACCGAAGTTTAAGCCTTTTTTCGACTTTTCAATTGTGACAGAACATGGGCTGATGGCGTTAAGTTGCGGCCGAATGATTTATTTAAAAAATTAATTATTAGCTTAAGAAATCTCATGTAGAATTATTATTCATTCGGATTACCGAATTATTATTGAAGCATTGTTTTAAACACTTTTAAAAATGTTTCTTTTAAGATTTTTCATTTTAGTTTCTGATTTATATTTCCATGTATTTTTCAAAGTGAACAAAGTATCATTTTTTATTTAATAATGTGGTTGACGAATTGTTTCAATAAATGTATCGAATTGTTACTGTTAACAAAAAATTACGTTTATTATCATTGGATAATTGATGAATTTTGAGAATTCCATCGAAGCGAAGACGAGCTAAAATAGTCAGACTACTGACGTGTTTCACTTCAGTATCTAATTCGTTAGCTGCGAAATAATAATTTCATTGATTCGAACACATCGAATATATTCCAACACATCGTATCACTTATTTTCCTCGTTCATAAAAAATGCTCATCTTCGATTGGAAACTCCAAATTACAATGTGTCTGCAAAAATATATCAGGTGTTACCAAGGCCACGCACATGTTTCGTTATCGCCGAGTCTGGCAAAGACGACGGTCTCACCATTCGTTCTCTGTGAAATTCAAATCTCGTTACGACCGCCTCGTTGCTCGCTCGTCACTCTGTCATCGGTGTTATCGGTGAATTCACGAGTGATTGGAGCGGCTACGGCCATGCTAGAGCTAGAGAGAGAGCGAGAGGCAAAGGAACAGAAATAAAGAGCTTCAAGTTCATCATTATTCTCCATTATTAGCTTTAACTCGATACTTCTCGTTGAAACATGAAGTGGGCCATTAAAATTGTGTCGACGCACGGCAACACTAATAGTAAGGCAGTTGACCCATGTAAAGTCCACCTTATTTGCTTTTAAGTAAAAAAAACTATGAATGTGTAAAAAAAACTATGAATGAAATAAAACAAAAATGTTTATTTAATCATTTATTCAATAATCAACGTATTAATAATAATTTTGGTTCAGAAAACAATGTTCACTATTAACTATAAGCTTTTTTAGACCACAATTCCTAATAAGGCCTTACTCGTTGTAACTTCGTGCAAAAAAAAATATATAATCTTCAATTTCAAAGTTACATTTTGTTAACACGTATAGTGCTGATAAACCACTACATATAACTAGAATACAGATTCACTAAGTAATATTGAAAACATTTTTCGTTTTCGAAAGTTTTTGTACGTCGAAATTAAAGAAACGTCTACGTGCGATCAATCGCGGCCATTCAAAGTTACACACTCGACGATGAGAGCTCGATCCGTTTGACTTTGTAGTTTTGGATATTTAAAACGTGGGCTTTATTAGGCACTGGGTCTTATATGGGTCAGGTACCTTACAGAGGCCAACTCGGAGCCATCTAATCGCGAGTCAAAGCTTTTGCATCGAATTTTCAAATATAATCGCCATTATAATTCAATATGCCTTTCCGGAAAATGAAAATAGACCAATCGCTCTCGGAAGATATAAGGAAAGAGAAATAACGAAAAAATTATAGATACGTACGAGCACCCTGTGTGTATCACCGAACGTGCGACTGAAAAAAGTTCATATCTAATACGGAGTAGACCAACACAAGCAACGTCGATAAGAAAGATCAATATCGTATCAATGCCGATAAAGTTTGCATGGTTAGAATTCGACGAATATTCATTCTTTTGAATTTATGAGTTCCTTGTTTGATCCGAAAGGTATGACATAACTACGAGGTACGACATAGAGAAATAGAAATAGAGATGAACCGAGTTGTTGATGATATCCAGTAGAATGTAATAGTATAACAGAATATTACACTTTCCGAAAAGACTATTTCGTACAATGATAAATGAAAGTCAATAAAAATACGGCAAAAGGAAATCTTAAAACTTACACGATATATCGAAGTTTGCATCGTTGGGATGCAACGAAATTTATTATTCGTCATATTCTTGCGTTTCGTTTCATAAATGTTGGTCGTAAAAATCATTAATTTCGATATTGCGAATTAAAATCCCGAACGAAATATTTTACGAAAAAGCCAATACTTTGTGACAGTGATTTAAAAAAACACCAGATCACACAGTACGAGCTGGGATGAAAAAACCGTCACCGTATGCGAAAAAAAATCACACACGTGTCTGGTTGACATTTGGATAATCATGTTGAAACACTCGTACATAATTTCGAATTTCACACCAATCGAAAGCTGCGAAGATCGTACTACGTATTTCGTGCATACGTAATACGAGAATCACGGCAGTCGTGATTAATTCCCGAGCGAATAATTCAGACTCGAGTCTCAGGATTCCCATTTTATAACCGTTGTGATCGATTCTCTTAGCGCGTGACGTCACAGGCCCGCGGATGTAAGAGTTACCGTTATGTTGCCTCAACGAGAGGTACAGGCAGCGCCAGCTTCTCGGCAGAAGGTCCGTGGGAATCTCTCAGAACCCGAGAAAACTCGCAAGATGGAATAAGGGAGGGAGAGGCCCAGACAGAGACGTTGATGCGAGCGTGCATGTGCATACACGTGTATTGTGACACGGCGCCTCGGTCCAGTGCATTCACTTTGCGGTTCTTGCATGGGTGATCGAAAAACTGTTTTTCGTTCTCTCCGTCGCTATGTCTACGAATCGATTTTTATTGAACGGGTCTTTTTCGGTTGACGAACGCAGGTAGAGTTCGTTTAAACGTAGTTCATTTAAAGTTTCATTCGGTTTATCGATTCGAGTATACTTATTGTTAATATTATTCAAATTTAATATCTCGTATTGTCCGCGATCGGAGTTTGTTGCAATGCAATAATAAGAAATCTGCGAATTCGGCGTAATTAAATTATTTTTTTTTATGTTTATTGGTTAAGTATGGTTGGTGTTGGAGTTTGAATCTTTCCAATCCGATACAAGTTCTTTTTTTATCCCTTTACACTTATAATTATGCATAAGTATTTTTTTTAATTAAATCAAGACACTTGTTACCGCAAGCTTTTCTTCAGATCAATTGATGGAACGATGACGAAGTTTTTTTTTCCTAATTTTTCATGTTTGTTCCCGTCGCTCTAAGAAACTCCATTTTGGTTGATTCATGTTGACCATTTTGGGGGCTGCCAGTACGTTTTTCATTGCTTCGTTATGTCAGATGTAAAAAGGTTTGATAAGTAGGAATCAGCATGCAGTTTTCTTTTTCTCGACAGTAAATAAAAACGTGCACGTCTGATGCAACGCGATTAAGGGTTCATCAATGAAAATGGATAGTTACAATGACAGCAGAACTTGCACCGAATTTATATTTTTCCAAATTTCATGCAATGAACTTTCGGCAATGAATTCTTGAGGAGCATCAGATATAAACAGGACAATCGATAAACCGTTCGAATCTGTATCGTCACGCAGCTGTCAGTACCTAATGCAACATACCTCTGTCTCTCCTGATCCGACAAATAGTCGTGATGCTTGCATGATCCCTCATTGTGCCTCTCCCACCGATTTTGGTGGCTTTGACTCCTCGAAAACTCCTCTAAATTTAACTCCAGCATCCATTATGAATTCACGGGACGAGTAGGTATTTTCGTTTACCACCGACGGAAATATCACGGGTTAGGCGAGGGAGAGAGAGTAGAGATACAGTAACTCCGGGAGGGGAATGCGGAGGAGGAGGAGAAAGGAGTTCCTCTTATTTTTCGACTCCCGCAATCTTTGCAACTACGAGGTATGACATAGAGAAATAGAGAGGTATTCGAAATCTGGATGACAGTCTCGAGTGTATACTCGAATGAATAATCGAGTGTATACTCGAAAAAAATCAGGCTGGAGTTTACCTTTCGGTCATTCGAATGTTACCAAAATGATTTTTCAACTATTTGTATTTGTAACAAAAAGGAGGAGGATAGCGATTGGATGGCGTTGAAAGTTGCGTTGCTGGAACGCAAATAACATTTTTTTAATTTCTTTATTTCGAGTTTAGTAGCTTACTGTTTTAATAAATAAAAATTGTAGATCTGATTGAGAATAAGTGATTTTTAGTCATTTCCATATCTTGAATGAACGTAAGAAAATGAAAGCGATAAAATGCCACAAATTCTCAATGTATCGACACTTACTGAAATTTTTTTTTCTGGGCCTCAGGTTCAAGTTTTTTTCAGTTTTTAAATCGGCCGCAGGGAAATTGATTGCGTTTCTTTGGTTTGTTAGAAAACTGACATTTAACAGATTTGTCGTAAACAGCTAAAGAGTTATCTGCACGTCACCTCCCAAACATGGACGTTTGTTTTAAACGTTTTAACTGTAAAATGTAATCGTCAGAATGGTGATACATTCGGTGAAAAGTTATTTAACTAAAAAAAAAAAACAAAAATGCGTAGAGGAAGACAAATATCTTTTTCAGTTAGGATGCTTTTAGGTCACTGGCGACCCAGATATTGACCGGAGGTTTAAAAACTAAAATATCGATTTGAAATAAAATTTCGTTGCATATAAACAACGCAACCTTCGATCTCTATTGGCACGTGTTTTCTAGAGAACTAATAAAAAAGTGTCGATCATTTTGTCAAACTTTTCGTTGCCATCTAACCGTATATGCTCGAAAACGCTAAATCCGAGCTGCAAGAACTACGATAAGCACGAAGACGACGAAGCCAGTGTATACGTGGTAAACTCCAGAACGCCATTCCCCCCAAGCACCTACGAGACTGGTCACCGGCGAACGAGCAAGCCGACTATCGTAGAGCTTCTCTCGTAACCTCCAACCTCGATTTTTGCGTCGCTCTTTGACAATGACCCAAGCCCGTATGGGAATTCATCGCAACGATCCTCGGTCGAATTTCGTTTACGAGGAGGCTACTGAAAAATCGACAATTTCTCTCCTCGAATACCGAGGCATTTACACTATTGGCAAAAAGTTGGAACACGATTCAAACAGTTCTCGAATCTGGGGCAGCAACGAAAATCAAATTTCTCAAACAATCTTTATGCAAACTCAAATCTCTGTCATACTTTATTCGAAAGCTCGAAAAAGTTTTTCGCTTACCCAGTATTTTCGAAAACATTCCTGAAATACAGAATCCTTAAGGATGTTCTTGCGCCATAATTACAATAGTATATACAAAGTAAAGGCGAAATCATCACAATATTTTAAAGATAATTATTTGAAAAATTACGTGAATCTTCTTGAGCGTCAAATTACAATGTATACAAAATTCGAAAAGTTCTCGCCGTTTAGTAATCGAGATATTCAGTGGTATAAATCGCAACATTAATATGAAGTCTTATAAGAAGTTATAAGCAGAGACGATTTTTTTACAACAAATATCACGTTTTCTAAACGGTCAAACTATTTCAAATTTTACTCACAGTTGAGTATGACTGTTGAGAAGTTTCATACAAATTTTAAACAATTAATCGTTTAATTCGTCCAACGCAAGAACACCCTTAACAGCTAACACAGTGCGAAAAAAACAAAAACTATAGCGAATTGGAAAAATATCGTGTCGTTAAGGTAGTACTAGGAAATTTTCGTAACTCAGAATTGCTGCATCGCAGTATACAAAAAAATCAATTTTATTTCTAATGAGGAATTTTTAATGCACGTACCGAATGTTATCAACATTGAAACGAACATTTTTACTATTCGTTACTTCATTTTGATCATCACCCGAAGGGTTCTTGCGGAGCGTATTGATCAGTTATTCCGGATTGACGATTCGTCAAACTTACGTTTCTTGACGTAGATACGTACCAATAGCGATCCGCGACTATTTCCAGCACGAATCGGATGCGCGTTGAATCTTTTCCTTAGGCGGTCGTTTTTACAATCTACCGTATATCTCTTTCGGCCATGGAGATAAATTCATTTCGCACGTTGCGCGAGACAATACACCGGGGATAAATAGGAACGCAGAAGTTCCATTATAGAGCCGAAGACACCCGAGCCCGCATATCCGCGACTCCTCCTGGGGCCTCCCCTCGTAACTGCGAAATAAGCGACGCAATAAAGGCGTCACGTGCACGCTCGTTTTGTTTACGTCGTACTCTAGGCTCGTCGGGAGCTCCCTCCGCGATCGCGTAGAGTGAAAGTTTCCGCGAGAGTCGCGTGTATGTAAGTATCCCCCCCCCCCCCGCCCTGCCGCCCTTCCCGCGCCCCCTATGCCTCTACATGCTATCATATATATTGATACGTGTATAGCTGTAAAGTGCAAGGATATAGTGTACACATTGTCGTAACAGTGCATGGAATAAAGCCGGGCAGTTTCCATACATGTACAGATGTATACAGGGTGACCGCTAATTCGACCTATTCTTTGAACGGGGTCATTCCAGAAATGAGATTGAAGTTCGCAACGTTGCAACGCAACGAAAATCATTATTCTTTAATTTCTCAATTTTTTTCGACTGAAATCGTAAGTAATATACTTCGATATTTATATGAATATTTATTGTGATAACGTAGAGTTCTAATCGAAACTTAGAATTCAAATGGAAATAGAAAATAATATAGATCTATGCTGGAACGTCAATTTCGTTTTATAGTCAATCACATGTAAAATTTCGTTGTTACGTTGCTTTGTTATTTTTTTCAATACATATTCGAAGCTGCAAAGTCTGCTGTAGTCGTGTGAGAATGAAGAAACCCGAAAGCAGACCTGTGATTAAGTTTTTTGTTCAAAAAAATATAGGGACGAATTATTTTAAGGAGGATACGAGTCATACGAGGAACGTCTGCCCCTTCGTATTCAGGAGAAGTTTGTTGCAGCGAAACGAAAATGATTATTTTTTAATTTTGTTTTTTTTTTCGTTGAAATCGTAAAAAAAACACCTCAATAATTATTTAAATCTTTATCCTGATAATCTAAAATTCAAATTTGAAGAAAATATTTCCCAAAATAATGGAACTAAAGAAATTAAAAAATGAGAAAAAGAATGTCTTTGCGTTGCAGCAATACGAACTTCAAGTTCATATTTTTCGTTGATCATCCGAATCACCATTCGAAATTGTTTTTTTTAAAACGAGGTCGTGAATTTTCTCTCTGTATACGTAAAAAATTGTGAGTGAGTTAAACATCCTGAGGCGGTCAAAAAAAAAATTTCGTTTATTGAAATGCATTTATTTTCGTTGCAAAAATTAATCGCAACTTATTTATTGCCCAAGGCTTGCCTGTCACGTTGAGGTTTACTTTCGGGACACCCCGTATATGTGTGTACATCTATACGTGTGTAGCCGCGACGACGACCAGTCCAGGTCGCCAACGAAGACTTAGAGAGTCAGGCCAGCCCATTTCGATTCGTTGGATGCACCGAGCTGCTTTTCACCACTCGCGACTCGAACTCGCGCTCTCACATTCTCCCGGAAGTTCGACAATTTGATACTTCTTCAGAAATCCTATGTATTCCCTTTTCGCGGCATTGGTTTGCCAAAGACAATGGATAATCACCATTTTTCCCCCTTCGTTTCCATTCTCCATTAATTTATTCTCGTCAATTGTCGAGCCACGGTGAGTTTCGATTTCGCACTGAGGCGACTGGATGCGTTATACGATCGCGGCGTAGACGCGTTAATACCGATGGAAAATTAATTTCGCTGATAGTATTTTTTCTTTCGGCCGTAAATCCATGAAAACTTGTGACCATGAAAGACAACACCAAATCTTCATCAATCGCTTCCATTTTCCATTTTTGGAAAAATTGAAACCATATGGCATGTAAACAACCGTGAAATTAAAAAAAAACCGTAACATTAAAAAACTTTCAAATCACGAAATTAAAGTCACAAAAGATCGTTAAATATTTAATTAACAAAAAATAATGTTCATACTGATATATAAAAATCAAAGAATGAAAAAAAAAACATTTACTTGAAAACTCGACAAAATTACGATTGGGTGAACACCAACGCCATGAAAATTAACAGAGATAATGACTCGTGCTCAGCTTGGATTTGAATTGAAAAGAGATTTATCGGTAGCGAAAGAAAAGTGCGAAGGGAAAAGTTGTCACGTAGTAAACGGTCAACAAGTGTCTTTGAAAAATGGTCTCGTTTCAACAAAGTGGGCATTACGGGAGAACCGTCCGCTTTTCGGCCTGTTGGTTTAACCCTAATCCGTTCCCATACCGGCCTACATTATTTGGCTGTTTCGTGACCGAGCCTGTTTGCAAACGCGATCTCGCGCGTGTCGCGGGGTACGGACACGATCAACCCCTGCGTATCTTGCGCTTGTTGTGTGCGTGTAATGCCTGAGGGCAAGAGTGCTAGGTCGAAGGGTCTGCGAGGCAGAGAGAAACAGAGAGAGAGAGAGAGAGGGAGAAGTAGGGTGCCACGAAATCTGCATAAGAAGAGATAGAAGAGTCTCATTGTCATTCAGGAAAGGTTAGTCGATTAACGAGGCCCTCGCGACGCCGGAAACGCTTCCCTACCCGTTTCTGTGCTCGCCATCCGTTTTCTCTCTTTTTTATCTCTCTCTTTCTCATCCATACCGTCAGCACCACCCGCGTAGTCGTTGACGCCATTGGTGCCGGCGTGTTGTCGCGACGACGTGAAAACGTCAGAAAGAGATCGTGAGAGAGAGACAGAGAGAGAGAGAGACGGAAAAGAATAGAAAGAGATCAACAGAGAGGAAGAGACGGATACAACGAAGAGGGCTAAAGAGAGCGTGATGAAGAGAAACGGAGAAAGAGAGGGAAAGAGGAGGAGAGAGAAAGAGAGTGATCAACGAAGAAGGTTAAAGGGAAAGGTGGATGAGCGCGGAGTAAAGATAGGAAAGTTCGGTGACGCCGACGAGTCGACGCCACCACTATGAACGAGCTTCTCTCGTGTCGAGGTTGAAACGATTCGCCTGGCGACGCGATACGCCTTGGACACACGTTTGGACACTCACTCGTACGAGAGGGATGCACGTCGGTTGCACCTACCAATCACGCGTTACCGACAACTACGAAAAGAACGACAACAACGAAAATCCGTGTCCACGCCTATCACCGTATCGAATAATCAATCGATAATCTAAGCGCGGTTTCCTGGGTTGACGAAGGATTTCGCTATTCGTTTTGGCAATGTGACGTCAGTAATCAAACAGAGATTCCATTTGGGTTTTTCCTCCTGGTGTTTAAATTAAATTTATTATTACTTATTTAAATGAAGATTTTTTTTCATACCATTGATCAATCGTAACAAATGTGCACGAGAAAACGTGGCAATTGTTTTAGTTGCAAATAAAAGTTTTAGAAATAATAGGATTTTTTTATTCAAGACAATTAAATCTGATCTCAAAAAGCCCTTAATTATTTTTTAAAGATTGACTAGAAACTAGGAGCTTTGCAATATGAATACGCAAGGAAGAAAAATAAAAAACATAAAGATATTTTAATAAAAATAATAGCAAAAAAAAAAATTAATTAATTTATATGTAAAAAAGAATTCAGTCTGAATTTGTATGTTGCGCAGTTGAATACCTACTCTTTTGTTAAATTGACGACGATGCGAAATTTTTGAAACGGATAAAAACCTTACTTTTATTAAATACAATTCCATCTTAACCATTAATACGAATAATTATTCGTCCACCCAACGCTCTTGGAAAACAACAATTGTATCGATCCACAAACATCTCGTAAATTATTTTCAATGAAAAATGATAATTGCTTACGTATCTAACAAGCCTCCCGAGATGTCTATTCCGATTCATGGTCCAACACCCGCACGACCGCTTTTTTACAAAATGAATGCAGCCTCGGAGCGCGTGTTCCTCATAATTAGGTTTTCAGGCTGTTTCATGTACCAACCGGTGCTCGCAATACCACATGAAAATCTTCATACACATCGCCGGTTTGTTGCAACGCGATTTCCCAGCTTGAATTCAAGGCTCGATTTAATCGGATCCACGTTGCTTGTCTCCATTTTTTAAGCTATAATTTCGCGAGGCGTCGTCTTGTTTACGATCGAAGGCTAAATTTCAGACAATTGAGCAAAATACAATTATCCGAGCAGAAATTGTCGTGGTATTCTTATTGGATTAAGACTGATGGAATTCCGATCAATAATAAGGCTCCAATTGGTTCCGATCGATAACGGTGGATCCCTGTTGTGAAACGTTACGCTCGTTACATCGGATTCTAATCAGTATTCCCTCTTGTAATCCAATGTAGAAACTCAATTTGAATCCCAAAGGATTCTCCCCATTATCCACCAAGGCCTGTTCGGTTCGTCCAATTACATTGAGTTTTTAAAACGAAACGCACAGATTTAAATAACACGTGGATTTTCCAGAAGTACAAATTTTAATTCCAGTAAGTATAAATCAAGCTGAAAAAGCGTGTATCAGAATTGAAGTATCTTCGATTCTGGTAGAATATTTTTTTGTGAATGTCAAGAAATCCTAGCCGTGAACGTTAAGAGCATGACGAACATACCTCCGTGCACTTCGAAATTTAAAAATCGCTATTCTCTCAAACGGTTGAACCAATCGGTACGAAGTTTATTGTGTGCATTCAGGACGATGGCACCGAGGGCCCCCCGGTCGCCATTTTCAATGGAAACGTTTCATTCTTGAGTAATCGCGATTTTAAACGTTTCGACTATCTCGCTTGCACTCGTGTGTCACGTGATAATGTTCGTCATGCCCTTAAGGATATGTGGATGATCGACGTAACTTCGTAAATTTACGAAATCCATTTTCGGCAGTTAAGTTTGTAATTTAAAAAAAAACGCGTATAAATTTCTGTATGATTCACCGGCGCTGAAGTTGATGCTTCAATTCTACGATAAGAATATTTCGTCCTTGAAATCGTTCTTGAAATCGTGGTTTGAAAATGTCGACTATCTTTCTTGCACTCACACGTCAGTTCTTGTCTTCTACTTTTAAATAAGAAATTTCGAAACGTCGATCAGGAAACCGTACGAGTGAAGTTGGGTTTCAATCCGGGTTTCGCATCTCCTTCTACTAAATCTCTGTAAAGATAAACTTCAAAAATTTCCATCCGATGTTTCAAAGCCGCCATAATTGTGCGAGCGTTGTTATCGGCTCCTCCAAACGCTTCGAGGCTGATCTTCCAATCTCCCTAAAACGAAACGTCATTTTAGAATCAACACAACTCTTGAGCAGACTTTCACAGAAATCCGCTTGGGTTTGTCTCTGTACAGCGACATCGAAGACAGTGCAGTTTGGGTAACAGTGAGTACGGGAAACGCTGGCTATTGGTATCCTCTTCGTAGACGGTCTTCAAAGTAACATCGGCCGGTACCCGCGCACACCCACGTGCGTTTCTGTATTTGCACGTAAATATAAAGTAACGTCCGCGCGTAAGGTACGACATTGCGGACCCGGGAGTCCATTGGAATGCGAAAAGTGGCGTGGCGCGAGTTTGCAAGAGCGCGCACCGGGCTCCTTCTCGCTCTTTCTCGAAGCATATACGATTGCCTTCAAGGCGACAAGTTGCCTGGCCAATGAACCGCGGAGACGCGATTCCACACGTGTGCGTACGCATTAAAACGAATACGGGCAAACGCCAGCGTCTACTCCTGTGCTTCTTAAATTGATTGCCAGAAGGGCGTATGTTTAATCATTCGAAGTATCATTTGACCCGGCGAGGAGAACGCGGAGCCTCTTTTTCACGTATCGATTATGCGATATTCGCGATACTCGAGAAATTGGCGTGTAGAGCTACGCGAGCTCTCGCGAATCTCAGTCTCCTTTCCTTGGATTCTTTTGTTCTCGTTTTATTCGATTGGAATACGCGTCCCCGTCAGTTTACAGGATGGACACGAAGCTACTCGGCTGGAAATTCTATAAACCCCGCTTTACTCCTCTTGCTCAGTCTCATTCTGGAATAACGCTGAAACTCGTATTCGTTGGAACTCCGCGCAAAGGTTTTCGATTCTCTAAAATTAGTTTGGTAGAACCTTGGCTACGAAAAGTGAACGAACAATTTTTAGGATACTTTGAATCTCCGGAATACGAATGGGCAATACGTGATGTCGAAAACCAGGAAAATGAGAAACTAAAGAGCCCAATAAAACTAATCGATTTTTACTATTTTAGTAAATAAAATTATTCGAGCTATTAAACCGATTGGCTTTTCGCGCACAATCGAAACACGATTTTTTCCAATTCTGAGTTTTATTTGATTATCGAAAAGCATTCATAAATAATGAAGTAAATATTGCTTACGTATAAAAACGTTTATACGAAAAATAATATTTTCGAAATATCACGGGCTGTAACGAGCGTTATGAATTTTGACGCGCGGACTTCTCTGATTAATTTATACACTTTTGGACCAATCCCTATCGTTTGTAAACCGATATCTCAAGACCTCGAGAACCCTTCGTCGTACGGTCATTTCCCTTGACTTTGAGTTATCCACTGAGGACATAAGCGACAATAGGATATTACACGCAGTTTCCGTGGTCTCGGGGTATTAGCCTTGACCGTGTCTTCACCAGATGACGGCACGATATTATCGCGGTTTATTGCTACCATCACCCCGCCTTGATTCTTATACACGTGAGGACAGCTTAATGCACCGGGGATACGATCGCATATATATTTTATGTGGCTTCTTGCTTGGTCATTCGACAGAAGTGCCTAAATACATACATGCATAAATCCATTCGTACATAAATGCGAACAGATACGGTCATAAATGTTCGTTCAATCTTCTCGTAAAAAAGTCTGATGCTTATTTCCGATTTTTTCGCGCGTAGAGGAAAACGCTTCAAAAATTTGACTGCCATTCGTTTTCACTTAAATTTGACAAGTGCAGCCGTTTATACGTCGAAACGTTCCAGCAATTTTTGCAAATCGAAATGCAATTTATAATAATAATTAAAATAAGAAATCGAAAATAATGTGCATTCGAACGCAGCGAGTTCCCGTCCCATGCATATTAACAGTTGGAAAAAATGAATCAATCTGCAAAAATTACACAAATTTTTGGACCTCGCGCATTAATTTATTCATCAGCAGCCCTACAAATCTCTCCGAGTTTTTCCAAACGAACTCGAGCGAACCAAGCGGTCGATATCCGGTTGCAATTTTTGAAAATCTTTTCGAAAACGCGATCGCGCTCCGTTTTTTCGCCGTTTCGTAGTTTTTGCTGAAAATATACGTTTCTCGTAAAGCATTCGTCAAAATTCAGGAAGGAAAAATTCATTTCGGTCGATTTTGCACCGTGAAAAAAAATCCCAATTAGATGTCGCGCAAACGCGGTTCGAAGGATTCTTTTTTGTTCCCGTTGCGTTCCATCGTCGAACGCGTTTTAGGAATGTCTTTTCATGAGGGATCGAAGTCCTTCGTACAAAGATATCACGTGTGGGAAAAATCAACGTCGCACGCGCTCACCGATTCAAAATATACGCTCGTTCTTTGTCGCCGGTTCGCGGATTCTCGCGGAACGACGGGGATGAATCCGGCGCGCATACGTGGCATTCTACCTTCTGGTGTGTATGTGGGTCGAGCAATGCCGAGCGCACTCGCTAAATATATCCATACCGCATACGTTCTGTACACGCGTATGTGGTCGCAAGAACGACGAGTATCCTCCCACCCCTCCGAATCACCCAACGGTTCTTCCTTTTCTGTTCATTCGTTTCTCTCGTATCGCCGCGACTTTCAGACTCGAATGGCCGATCGGCGACTTCCGTTCTTCTCTTTCTCCCGTATTTTATTCATCCAACAGCCCCGACGAAAAATTCGCTTAAGACCCCGCGAAAAACTCATTTTCGTTGCAGTTCAGAGTTGTACTCCAATTATGCAAATCCTACCGGAAGTCGAAAGTGATAAGGCTAGCCGATTGTTCATTCGTTCCTTCTTTCGTTTATACTCTTTCAACATTTATCAAACTCGTTCCGTGGATTTTCTGATTAAAATTCCAAAAGTCTTCGGTCAAAGATTTCTCGCCGGACGCTTAATTTGGGATATTCTAAGTCGATAAACAAAATAAAACAATTAAAAAAGACAATGAAGTGTCTTTTTTTTTATCCGTTTCATCAATGGTCTTCTTACTTTCGAAGTACTATTTTCATTTTTCTCACTTTAATTATATGTAGTGGTTTATCAGCACTAAACATATTGTTATCAAAATTGAAGTTTAAAATTGAAGATTATATATTTGTTAATTTTTTTTTTGAACGAAGTTACAACGAGTATGGCCTTATTAAGAAACAGTGGTTTGAATCAGGTCCAGTAGATGCTTTTTTAAAACAAGCTTATGGTTAATAGTCAATATTGTTTTCTGAACAAAAATTAATATTAACACTTCGATTATTGAATAAATGATTGAACAAACATTTTTGTTTTATTTTAACATTCATAGTTTTATTTGTACTTAAAAACAAATAAGGTGTGCCTTACATGGGTCAGGTACGAGATCTTAAACAAAAAGAAAATGGTTGAGTTACTTTCACGAGGAAAATCTCCCGAAATTGCATCATTCCGGAACTATCAACGTCCAATGCATTCCAACGAAGCTGCCTTCAATGTTATCCCCCGGATATTCTAGTTCGTGTATGGTCCTCGAAGTTTCATGTCCTCGAAGTCATCACTCGCCCCGCGTACAGCCATTGACTTCGCTATCGACACTTAGAGATTGGAGGATACCGCAGAATTTCGGTCTCGCTGTAACGAGAAGTCGTACAGTTTGACCCAATAAGTTTCGGTGGCCCGCGGGCCTTTCGACAATCTCTCTCGCGTGTTCCGTCCATAGTCAATTTATTCCAAATCCTCCGTCGAAAAGCGTCGCTCGGACGCATTCAGCATCGAAATCGTGGCTCGAATCGTTCAAGAATTTCATCATCGTCTCATCATCATCATCATCATCATCGGTGTGTTCTCCGCGACAAAAAAAAAGCGTATACGACGGGCGCGCATAGGATAATAGCCATTAGCCCCCGGAGTTGTTACGGGCGCGCAGCAAGTTACGAACTGTCTCTAAATCCGTTGTCTTGCCGCGACTCGGGAATAATAGTCATTATATGGATGTCGCAACGCGACGTTGCCGTACCCAGGATATTCGGAGCGACTCTTGTCGCAAGGAGCTTTAATCAAAAGTGGTAATTGGGAACTAATGAAACTTTCGTCCTACTTCGATACCTTCGGCACGGCCGGAATCGTGACGACGAATAATCAAAGGAATTCGGCCTCGCGTTTCACTGATAATCTTCCAAAGTGCCTCGTTGCCACGGGGAGTTTAGACTCCTCGTTTTCGTCACTGCGAAGCGTCCAAAACCCACTAAACGAATAAATCGTCGATGTATTTCGTATTTCTCTCCAAGCCGTTTGATTTAAGTTTTCATCGTTGCAACCAAATTCTTCCCGATTTTGTTCGCTTCTTGATTTTCATTATTATCGACAATCATCATTTCCATATCGTATTTCAATAATATTTCACCATTATCGACATCTCATTTTCTAAAATTTTTCATATTCATTTTTAATAACCCAGAAAAAAGTTTAAGTAATTCACGTAGTTGGAACGTACCAACGAAAACAACAGACGATCCAAGGAAATCGTATTTTCGTTGTTTCGGATTGTAGAAATGATAAAAATGATAATAATAATAACAATGACAATAATATTTTAGAAAAAGCAATCACGACAATAACCACAAAGATAGAAAAAAAAACATATAATAATAAGAATTGTATAATATTATAATATGGACAAAATTTGATATAACAATAGCTAGAACAACAAGAATAATAGTACTGTCACGAAAGGTGGCCTGAATCACTAATCGATCATTAACTAAATGGGATTTGTGTCCCAGAAAGAAAAGTACTCAGCTGAACGATGAGAGGGCATCAAAGGTATAAAACAAGTAACTATACCGTCGAGGTGGACGGCCCACGAGCCTCTAGTAGAAAGCTACTGGGCGTTGGTGTGTCACGCTCGAGGATTCAGGGATTGCGCTCGTCGTTTAATCCTTTCCTCCTCGTTTCTCTCGCCTTCTCGCTCTTGTCGATGCGTCTAAAAGCTTGTACCACCGCGAGAAAACTCTCGCGAGAGAACGACGATAAGACCGAGTGAAAAAAAGGGACAAAGGAGGTGATAGAGAGAGAAAGAGGAATTCTGGTCGACATCGGTCGATACCATTACTCGCAGCTGGTACGTGTTTTACCAACACACGCTTTTACCACTGCTTCGCTTCTCGCTTGCGGATTTACTCGAGCCAGTTAACCGTTGCCGATATTCGACGGTGAAAGAACATTTTTTAATTCGTCATACGTGCGTAACTTTGCCAATCAGCGAAATTCGTTGCTTCGAGCCTTGATTCTTTATTTTTCGACCACTCTTTCAGTTTGTTTGGATTTCCGTGCGATGTTTGGATTTAACTTTGAGGAAATGAACTATCGCTTGTAAGAAGGTTATCTATGAGCTTGGGTTTTAGTTTGCGTCGTTGGAACGCAAAGCAAGTTTTTTCGATTTCTTGTTTCCATTATTAAACAAATTCCTGTAGATTTGTATCCAAAATATTTTGTTTTTAACAAATTAACAGGTTTAAACCGGAAAAGGAGCGCAAATATTTCTCGTGATTTTCACACAACTGCGATTACGTGTCTCATAAATATTTCAATGTCCAAAATGTCATTGTACTGAATAATAAAGGTGCACAATTGAAGCGAATTTTTGTTCTATTTCAGCGACGATCGTTGAATAAGAACGATAAAAAATGTTTGCATGATTTTTGCGGCTTCTGCCAAATATGGAAAATTTGAAAAAATGTAATTGAAGTTCGCATCGTTGGAATGCAACGAAAATAATTATTTACTAATTCCTCGGTTTTATTTACACGCATTGTTACGAAAATCTTTCTATAATTTATTCTGTCTGAATCAGAAATCTATTATTCCAATATGGAAAAACAATATTTCATAAATTAATGAAAATATAAGAGGAGACGTGTCATTGTGTGCACAATTTTACCATGCAAACTTCAAACTAACAAAAAAAATATAATAATTTTCATCGCGTTCCAACGATGGAAAATTTAATCTTACGGTGTTGCTGAAGCCATTGAGTTTTACACGAGGTGAAATATCAAGACGGTTGGCTACCGTGATCGTCGTTTTCAACATTTTTGCGGTAGCAGTAAAAAAAAACAAACGACTGAATTGAAACGACTCACCGAGCTTCGTCTCGTCGCTTCTCGCCATTTACGGACTTTGATATCGGCCGGCGCGAGTGTAGATTGCATGCAACGCTCCCTCACCTAGATTCGGTCTATGATTTTTTTCACGGAGGATTTTTTCCCTCTTCAGAAAACGAGATGCTCTTCTCAGCTAAAATAGAATTAAAGTTTGTATCATTGACACGTAACGATATTGTTTTTCTCTTCATTCATTTGATGATTAATTTAATGTTACATTTTTTATTGTTACGCATAATGTATCTTAACTTCCACAAAATTAGGTTGCAAATCACTAAACGAGGCTCCTAAAAGTGTTCAAGTGATGTTTTTTTTTTTTTTTTTTTTTTTTTTTTTTTTTAATTTTTTTTTTTTTATTTATTTTATTTTTTTTTTTTTTTTTTTTTAACTCTCCGATCGTCCGGTTAAGGCGGTACTAGCGAATTGACTAGTAAACGGTATATCTATATATTCTTTTTAGTTTCATAATAGAAAAATACAATACATATAAACATAATAATATTCATTATAAGAAAATAATTATTTGTGAAGTGTTGATAATAAACGTGTTCAATTATTATTATTAAAAATAAAGTACTAAAATAGCAATCGGCTTAACTTCAACTTGGGTGTACATGTGTGTAGTAGCTGTGTGTCGACCAGCAAAGCCAAAAATTAATCGCTTCAATCGATAATATCTGCTTGAAATATCCGTTGGCCTATATTTTTTTATGAAACGGATGTCATCGCGACAGTCCTGTTGACATTTTCCGTTGTTTTCATAGTTCGTATCGAATCACAAACTATTAATATTTCCGTTCCAAAGATCGATCTGCATGTACTTCCCAAATGTGTGTTAAATGCACTGATTTCATGAATTAAATACTGCCATATTTGCTCGGTAAATTATGCTGAATTTTCGCGGCCGTAATTCTGGATCGCAATATTACAGTAGGGGAGAGGGGGCTTGTAACAATTTTCAGAAAAACTAATATAACTTGAGACGTATCGGTTAAATTACCACTATTTAACCATAAATGTGTATTTTAGCTCTTCCTCTATTAAAATGAATAAAAAAAAAATTATTCATGATTATTTCGCAATTAATATTTTTATAAAGAATGCGCGATGTTACAATTTCCCCCATCCTTGGGGGTAGTTGTAACAGCTATTGAGGTAAGTAGTGACAGTAATAAAAAACGAAAGTATGACGTCATTTATCACGTATTGTTTATTTATTAGCAACAAACATAAATTTTTTTTTATTATAAAGTATTTTTTATCAAATAATCTTAACTCATCAACATAAATAACTGATAAACATAAAATATGGATGTTTTTAATGACTTATCTTAATCTTAATACTACTACTTATCTTATAGTGCAACGTTTGACTGGCTATAACGACACGATGCAGCGTAATATAAAAATAAGATTGAGTCAAAGAAATACGTTAATAAAGTTTAAGTTCTTCGTAAAAAAAAAACTCTGTTACTACTTACCTCTGTTGCATCAAGCCCTATACAAAAAATATTTTTTGTTCCCCTATACAAAAATATAAATTTCGTTTCTAACGAGAAAGTTCATGCACGTACAACATTAATTGGACACATCGGTACATGATTTTTTAATAACAGTATTCAGTAATTTTCATGCTTATTTTTTTTCTCCAACGAAAGCGTGGAAAATTGAGTTTATTTGAAGTTGGTAGTAGCTGCGGAAGTGTAGTGTCGTTGCGTACGGTGAGATTTATCGGTCCTGTGTCGATACTTCGGTGCGAAATATTGGTCGAATCTGTACGGCGAATCGTGGCAGAACGGGTAGAATAAGGGGGAAGGTATAAAGCTTATCCGTCTGTGGAACATTGGTGTAGCCGAGGCTCGCGTATTGGAGAACCGTAACGATAAATAATCCGATCCTCCCTTTCTCCCTTGCTCTTCGTAACTCCTCTTTCCTCCTTTATCTTCATACACTTCCACGTGTATCCGAAGTTACGAGTACATACATTCGTTTACTCCGATCACACATATCCGTTACGTTCGGAATATAAACTGTGCGTCGGTCATGAATTTTCAATCCAACAATTGGGATTACAATTTCGAACGATTTGCTGATAATGGAAAATTTGAAAAAAGCTTTTTGACATTGGTAGTTATTTCTAGTTATCAACATCGATTTTTTACAGGTCCTTGAGGTAAAGTCTCGTATCGAGCGAAAGATCAATGCTGAAGAAAACGTTGATTTTCCAACAATCCAATAATTTCCAATAGCCGACTAATTTTTCGGAAAAAAATACGTCGTCCGTTTCGCCGAACGAGAAAAAACTCGAGAGACAACCGTTCTATCATCTCAAATGTGACTTGTCAAGAAAACAAATACTAGGTACTCGAGTTTTAACCCATGTATTAAAAAATTCGCTCGAACAGTCGTCAAAACTTAAAGCAAACGTTACGCTTCATCGTTGCGATCGCCCATCCGAGTATCAGGCCAGGTCAAGGTCTCATCCGTAACAATAACCGTGCGAATGTTTTTTCTTTCTTTGGAGCGACCCATTGAAGCCTCCCTCGTAATAATACATCGCGTACTTTGCGAGGTTATATTTCGTTCCCGGGTAGACATTTGTGAGCAGGTGTTTTCTTATCTTTGCGTACGTATACTCGCGTGTTAATTGCGAAACTATGTCTGTGCAGAGCGTTTATTTGGATAATGTACCGTAAGCCCTCCTCCCCCATTATCGCCTCTGATCAAGCTGAAAACGTGCACAGACTTTCCTTTTAATGTTCTAAGAAAGGATTTTTTGAGACAAGCTATAGTTTTCGAGGAGTCAAGTTTCGAAAGTTGTTTATTTTGCTGCTCTTCGATCGCAGAAAACAAATCCAAACGAACGTAGATAAACCCGAGCAAACCCAAAGCCACTTTTGGGTTTGCCAAACTTACTCAAACCGACCTTACTCCATAGATACGTGAAAAATTATTGCTAGTCGCCAAAAATCTGTTCACCCGTTTTCATAGAACATTTAAAGCACGATCTGTACAAAATTTCAGCTTGATCGGAGCGAGGGATTTTTTGGAGTGTTTGTTCGGGTTTGTTTGGGTTAGAAAAACTCAAAATATATAACACTCAATATCTCGAAAACTGTTGCGACTAGCCAAAAATCCTTTTAAGGGTTGTTTATAAATATCGAAACGAAAGTCTGTGCTAAATTACGGTTCGATCGAAGGGGCCAGGGGGGGGGGGGGGGGGGTTGGCCACTGCCCCCCCA